>SNQJ01S0015139.1:89557-131621 GCA_010110895.2 Picea sitchensis | reverse complement strand
CAAAAATTCATTTCTCCTCAACCATGAGGATCCATGTGACATGCCACATACCACCGGAAACAGAATGATGTATACTATCCATTCATGGGTGTTGTATATGCATGTGCATTTTCCTTCATGTCCAAATACCTTTATCAATCTTGCGGTCCAAAACCCGTGACTAGGGTTGACATCAATGACAACAATCAATCTTCCAACACCAGGTACCACCACCATACAAAAATGTGCAGCCGCGGTACAATAATGTGGAACCACAGTATAACTCTCTGCAGTATAACCAGGTACCTCAGTAAAACACACCACGAGAAGATAAAGGTGGATATAGAGGTGGAGGATGAGGTAGAAGAGGACTTGGACGAGGTAGAGGAATAGTAGTGTGCCATATTTGCAGACAACCAAGACATTATACAAGGAATTTCCCACTTGCACCAGCGACATGTATGTATTTTCATGGAACAAACCATGACAAAGAAGATTGTCCAACACTCTTGGGAAATATCCAAGAAAAAAGGAACCAAAACAACCAGAATGTTCGTTGGATTTCTATAGAAGCCAGGGATGATGGGAGAAACATCAATATAGTCACTCGAGGAGGATCCAATACAAGAACTGATGCAGCAAAACAAGATCCATCAAAACACCAATGGGTTAAGAAGAATAATGAGCCACATAAGCAGTTTCACGCATGAAAAGAAAAGGAAACATTTAGGGAGTCCATGCAGGAGTTTCACAAGAAAATATTGTGTCTACATCAGCCGTGCATCGAACTCAGACCTCACCAATGTATGAGGCTCCCTCCTCAATGGACCATACCAATGAAGGACAACCTTTAGAGAAAGTATGTACCATAAATACTTTTCTACAATCCTTTGTTAAGTTTTTGAGGGATCCATCATATGTTAAGGTATTACAAAATCTACTACAAATATGCAACACAAAGGTAGAAGGGAAGTTAGAACAGAAAATAGTCAAACATCTCCATACAAGAAGAAGGACAAGCAGAGAATTCAGACTAAATGCTAATATTGGGGATTTAAACATGGGAGATATTATACTGGAATTAGGCTTTGAAGTAAATGTCTTTCCTAAGAAGACATGGAAATGTATGGGAGAACCCACACTAGGCTATTCAATTGTCCAGTTGAAATTAGAAAATCAACACAGAGTGTTACCAATTGGAAGGCTTAAAGGTGTGACAGTAGATTTTGATGGAGTGTGCACTATGGCAGATTTTGAAGTAATATAGATAGTAGATGGCATAACACCTTACCCAGCATTGCTTGGATTGGATTGGGTATTTGATAACCAAGCTATAATCAACCTAAATACAAGAAAAATGACTTTTGAATCAGGCGATTATAGATTCATTGCACCATTGGATCCTTCAGAAGGAGAAAGGTTTGTAGAGGCCACTTGTTTGTATCTGGAAGAAATAAACTAGTTGTACAGAACCACCGCATGAGAAGAGGATTATGTTAACCCAACTACAAATGGGGTATTCAGTTGGAGAAGCATTACATCATGTGATTCCGACTCAGACACGGTTTTGGAGAATTGACAACAATGATTACATGAAGTTTCCACAAGAAGGTGCAGAAGAATAGATCACGCAGTAAGATGGATTGGTACAGAGATAAGAGAACCTCCCAATTTTCATGGGCTAAATAACTTAGAGGAATTATTAACAGAATACGAAGAGGAAGTGTTATAAAATAAAAGGCTCCTAGCCCTATATATTTCCCTCAAGGCACCACCTACAAGATGGTGGGGTGTGCACAAAGAAACAATTCAAGACTTGTATCAATGTAAACAACTATTGTGCATTAGATTTGGCATAGAACTGGGGAGCAATAGAGTCCAAAAGTATGATGGGAAAGGCACACCAGTTGAACACTTGGAGAAGTGCAAAACATAGTGGAGGATGACACCACTAGAGGAATGGCCTCATCACTTTATCCATACATTGGAAGGGATCCCAGGGAATTGGTACATAGACACGAAGATGCGTAGAGGCACTAAAAAATGGATAGGATTACACCAGAATTTTGTAGAAACCTTCTCATTTGAACATGAGAACCCCAACATTGATTCAACGTTGAAACGTATGTGGGAATGATATTTATTGATGAACCAGATGTTGAAATCATGACAGAATATCAGCAATGGAATAGACAGACAGTCAAAGACTTACTCTCATGCTATCATGTCAAAGAAGAAGCACCAGATAAAGATGACCCATGAAACATTCATGTTATATAAATTGAAGGGGGGAGAGAGGTGGAAGGTCCATCTCTGGAGACAGAAGTATTTGCTACACCAATCAAAATTAATAAATTCAACATTGGAACAAATGATAATCTTAAAATGGCAAGTATTGGAAACTATTGGGATGAGCAAACATTAGAAAGGATAACACGGTTACTTCATGAATACACTGACATGTTTCCAACAACCTTTACAGAGATGAAAGGCATAATAGGGGAGCTAGGTGAGATTAAGATACCCCTCAAACCTAAGGATAGACCTGTCAGGAAAAGACCCTATAGACTAAATCCAGTGTATAAGCATAAAGTGAAAGTAGAAATTGACCGAATGTTGGAAGTCGGTATCATAGAACCAATAGAGGAATATGAATGGATCAGTCCCATGGTAGTCCAAGAAAAGAAACAAGAGGGGATAAATATTTGTGTAGATATGAGGAAACTCAATGATTCTTTCTTACATGACCCTTTCCCTACCCCTTTTACAGATGAAGTCTTAGAGAATGTGGGAGGTCAGGAAGCATATTCATTTACAGATGGATTCTCAAGTTACCATCAGATCAAAATAGCTCTAAAGGATAGGTATAAGAATACTTTCACTACAAAATGGGGATCCTACCAATATACAATCATGCCATTTGGACTGAAGAATGCACCAGCCATATTTTCAAGAGTATTCATAGTTACTTTTAAGGAATTCATACATCAATTTTTAGAAGTATATATGGATGACTGGACTGTATATAGTATGTTGAAGGACCATGTAGAAGTGTTAAGACTCATTTTGGAAAGATGCAAGCAATGTCAGATCTCATTAAACATCAAGAAATGCATTTTCGATACACCTTTTGGGATATTGTTGGGACATATAGTGTGTAAAAAAGGTTTACTCGTGAACCCTGCTAATATTGCATTCATTATAAATTTACCACCACCAAAATCAGTGTTCCAGTTAAGAGAAACTTTGGGACATATAGGCTATTACATGAAGTTTATAAAGGGGTATGTGCAGATTACTACACGAATGGAAAAATTGTTAAAGAATGACACCATATTTCAATGGAATGGGGATTGTCGTCAAGGGTTGGACACTCTAAAGTAAAATATGGTGAAAACACCTATATTAGTATTTCCAGATTGGGAAAATACATTTCATGTGCATGTAGATGCATCAGCTATAGCACTTGGAGAAATTTTGGTGCAACCAGGAGTAGGGGAATTAGACCATCCTATATCTACAACAAGTAAAAAAACAAGGTGACAACACCTATATTAGTATTTATATATTGGGAAAAGACATTGCATGTGCACGTAGATGCATCAGCTATAGCACTTGGAGCAATTTTGACGCAGCCAGGAGTAGGGTACTTATACCATCCTATATCCTTTACAAATAGAAAGTTGTCAAAATCAGAGTAGAATTACAACATGATAGAAAGAGAAGACATATCTATGGTATATTCACTTCAGAAATTCAAGCACTATTTACTGGGAAAACACTTTAAAATGTTCACAGACCATTCTACCCTCAAATATCTAGTCAACAAGCCAGTGTTGGGGGGGATGATCTATAGATGGCTATAATTATTCCAAGAATTTGATTTAGAATTAATAGTCAAACCAGGGAAGATAAATGCAGGACCAGATTGTTTTTCAAGGGTAACCAATGGAGAAGAACCTACTACTTTGGAAGACAACTTCCCTAATGCAAAGTTATTTTCAGTATAGATAGTTGATGAATACTTCGTTGATATTATTGACTACTTAAGTACATTGGTTGTGCCACAAGACTTTAGCACCGTGCAAAAGAAAAACCTAGTACTCAGAGTTGCAGGATATCAACTCATTGCAGGTAATTTATACAAGATGGGCAGAGATATTATTTTGAGAAGGTGTGTGTTGGAACATGAACGGCCCAGAATTTTGGCATAATCTCATGAAGGTGTACCTGGAGGACACTATGTAAGCAGAGCCACCATGCAGAAGGTATTACGTGCAGGATTATGGTGCTCAACAGTCCACAAAGATGCCAAAGAATACTGCCAGAATTGTGATGTCTGTCAGAGGGTTGGAAAACCCAACATAATGGATAAGATGCCCCTAAGACCACAAGTAAGTATGTAGGTATTTGTCAAATGGGAAATAGAATTTGCTAGATCTATTAATCCACCATCAAAAAGGTTAGGAGATAGATATATCATTACTGCGACTAAATACTTAACAAGATGGGAAGAAGCAACACCCGTCACAGATTGTAGCGCATAGACAACAACACACTTATTGTTTGAGAAAGTGATCACCAGATTTGGATGTCCCAGGATATTGATGAGTGACCAAGGCACTCATTTTATTAATAATGTCATATGGTTGATGACTGAGGAGTTTGAAGTCTATCACCAGAAGAGTACACCATATCATCCTTAGGCAAATGGGACAGTAGAAGCTTTCAATAATATTTTGGAAAATGCATTCACTAATATTTGAAATGTTAACATAGATGATTAGGACTTGAAAATACCAATAGTATCATGGGCATACAGGATCAAATGAAAGAATTTTATAGGACATACACCATTCAGACTGGTGTATGGGAAGGAAGCAGTGGTGCCATTAGATTTTATGGTACCCAATCTGCGCGTAGAAACAATTAACAACATGAAAGAAAGAGGTGTGGTACAGGAGAGGCTAAGCCAACTAATGGAAATGGAAGAGGATAGGATTCTGGAAGGATTTCACCAGGAAGTACAGAAAGAAATGGAAAAATCTTGGCATGACAGACATATTAAAAAGAAGAGCTTTGAGGGAGACTTAAAGTTCTTCTCTATGACAACAATTTTTTGCAACACCCTAGTATGTTTAGAATGCATTGGCTATGGCCATATGAAGTAAATATTGTCACAGATGGGGGATATGTACAACTAAAGGAATTGGGAGGAAAAAAACTAAAAGGGATGATCAATGGTAGTCAACTAAAACTGTACAACAACAGTAGACCTACTAACCCTTAAAATTTACAGTGCAGTAAGAAAGTCATGTATATAGTGTACTATTGTAGATATTAGGACATAAAAATGATAAAAAGAAATAAAAAGCGGAAGAAGAAGAAAAAAGGAATACAAAAATAGTAAAAGGAAGAAAAACAAAAAAAGAGGCTGAAGTTGACTAAAACACAGAAAGTGCAAAAAAAAAAAGCTGCACGCAACAATTACTGCGACAACATCGGAAGACAACGCGCAGGAAAAATTACACTCAGTGCAATGCACACAAAAAATGAAAAATTGTTACGACTGGGTATACAAAGGGCGGAAAGCATGTGTTAGTTCACCACTTTGTGAGTTTTGAACACGGAGCAAGATACAAAGTGTGTGCCCTAGATAGAATTTTATGAAGAAGCAAGCTAGTGTGCGAATTGGATAGAAGATGACCCCACCAAAGTTTGATGCTCCAGAACAATATGTGTGGGTCACTCGACAGGGCCAAAGGAGTAAGGAAATAATGAGATAGCAGGAGAATGTCGTGGAGATTGATGATTTCACTACTTTCGACAAAGATTCAATCAGCCCAACATGGATTGAAGAGGAAACATCAACAACAACGCAAGGAGAAATAGGGTAGAGTTTTGGGACCCGGAATGGTATCTCGAACCCTAATTCTGAAACACCCACTAAACTTGAAGAAATGACAAGTCAACGACAGGGCCATGATGAAGAAGAGGTGTTTATCGAGGACATCACCGAATAGTATGACTCTGATATGGAATAAGAGGATGTAGAAACAACATATCTAATAGTGGATTATTGATAGGGGGGTGAATCGGTAATAGATCAATTCAATCCTTTTTAACCACAAAATGCAAGTGTTATATCAATTTATCATTATCATCCAATAGTTGTAGAGTAAATAAACAATGAACAAATGAGCAATCATACACATACACAGTACACCAGTGTTTTTACATGGAAACCAAAAGTGAGAGAAAACCACGGAATGTTTTTTCTTATATGTATTTAAGAATTATATTCATTGGAAGCACCAACTTACTTTGTGTTCCAGCTGCAATTGGAAGGAGGCTCCAACCCCCTAGTTTCTCAGGCTACAACCTGAGGGAAGCTCCAACTCTCCAATTCTCTGGCTACAACTAGAAGGAGGCTACAACCCCCTATGTTCTCCAGCTACAACCAGAAGGTGGATACAACTGGAAGGTGTCTACAACCACCTGTCCTTTCCCCGTCTAGTCGCCTTGAAATATAAGTAGAATGATGGAACCACTGCCACACTATCACTATGAGATATATTGTTGTGAACCTATACCAATTAACTTGTAATCAACCTATACCATAAACAAATTCATCAACCATGCACCAACCTATACCAAATAACCTGTAATGAGTTTGTACCATAAAAAAGTACATCAACAATGCATTAACATGTACCTCAACCTGTACCATCAATGAGTGCATCAACCATTCACCAAATATGTACCACTCATGCATCAAATACACATAAACTATGAATCATCAAGATGTACCAACATCATCAACTATACACCTCATGTATGTGCCAACTCATCAACTACAACCATGTACCCAACATGTACCTCAACTGTAGAAACCGAATATGTCACTAAGAGACCTGTCACGGTATACTCATCAACCAATCTGATCTGATCACATATACCTCAAACACTATAACACAAGTATATACCTCAAACCATGTGCTAGAACCTCACTGCTATACAACCTCTATCTGTACCAATAACTTCATCAACATGCCTCAACCAAAAGCCCTCAACCATGAACCAATACTAAACTTCAATAGATCTGCCTCAGATCAACTCTACAGCAAGCCATAAACTCCCAAGAGGGAATCCAACATATTTACAATGAAAACCCTCAACTTGATTCATAAACTCAACACTACACATATGAAAACCATACCTTTTTCTTCTTGTAGCATTCTGCTGCAGGGATTTTTCTACCGCGTTTTTTCTGCCGCACTTTTTATGCCCCAGTTTTTTTGTCACACTTTTTATGCCCCAGTTTTTCTGCCGCACTTTTTTTTCCGTACTTTTTCTGCCGCTCTTTTCCTGCCGCACTTTTCATGCCATGATTTTCCTGCCACACTTTTTCTATCGCATTTTTTTTGCCATGATTTTTATGCCACACTTTTTCTGTCGCACTTTTCTTGCCGCACTTTTTCTGCTGCAATTTTCCTGCCGCACTTTTTTGTCGCACTTTTTCTGCTACATTTTTTCTCTATCAATAATACCTGCCCAAATAACCTTTCACAAAAATAGATATTCAATGATATTCAAGTGTGTTTTGAATGAGAGACCCTTGCCTCTTATTTATACTTTCATGTAGAATCCTAAAGGGGTTACCTTTTAACCATCTTAACCCACTTTCCTTATTTTAGTGTTAACCCACTTAACTTAACCACTTTCCATAATTAGTAAGTTCTTCATTAACTTTATTATTTAACTAATTTATTTTGCATCCTCTTTGACTTATAGTACACTCATCACTTCACTTTATTATTAAAATAATTTCTTCTTTGCAAATATTTTGACTACTTTGACCTTTTGGGGCTTCTATATGACTCATGAGGGTTCTCCAACTTCACATGGCCATAACTCTCTAACCGTGAGGATTTATGTGATGTTCCACATACCAATGGAAATGGCATGACATGTACTATCCATACAGAATAGTCTTACTTGCAAATATATCATAACGCATACCATTATCCATCAAACAAACTTGGGTCCATTACCCAAACCTTTGTGCTACCAGAATTCGCTACTGGACTTTCTTCAAGGATTGACATCGATGAAAAACAACCCAATTAATAAACAATCTCCCCCTTTGACATTGATGGAAACACTCAGATGCAATACTAAATTCATGTCATGCAATACTGAATTCATATCACTCATGCTCCCCTTGTGACCATTGCTCCCCCTTGAACCATGCCTCTATGCTCTAAATTTGATAAACATTGCCCCCCCCTAGAACCATGCCTATGTGCTTTGCATCTAATAAATATCTCCCCATTTTTCATCAATGGAAAAGGTATATTTCCATCTGGGGTTTCTCCCCCTAACTGAACTCTTTCTGAAACTGATCTCCCAACCTGAATTGTCCTCTCTATGGTGCTTCCTTGTGTAAATCTAAGACATATAAGATAAGCATTCAAAAACATTCATTTTGGAGTAGAAATTACTTCGAGTCTCTGGTGAAGATACTCAAAGGCATCATGTGGAAGGGGTTTTGTAAATATGTTTGTCACTTGTGCTTTTGTGCCCACATACTCAACTTCGATGTTCTTCTCTGCAACCTGCTCCCGTAGAAAGTGATACTTGATTGGAATGTGCTTCATCTTGGAGTGCATCACCGGGTTCTTTGAGATACTGATGGGGCTTGTATTATCACAATAGATTGGAATGGGCTCATCATACTCAACCTATATATCTGTCAGAGTTTGTTTCATCCATAGAACTTGCGTACAACATGATGTTGTTTCAATATAGTCTACTTCAGTTGTAGATAAGGATATTGATGATTGTTTCTTGCTTAGCCATGATACTAAACACTCACCCAAGTATAAATTTGCTCCACTAGTGCTTCATCGATCATCAATGCAACCTACCCAATCTGCATTTGTGTAGGCAATAAGTGATAGATCCTTTCCTTTTAGATACCATAATCCAAACTCTTATGTTCCTTTGAGATATGTGAAAATCCTCTTCACTGCTAATACATGTGATTCCTTTGGTGCTGCTTGAAATTATGCCACTTGTCCAACTGCCTACATTACATTTGGTCTGGATGTTATCGCATATAGTAAGCTACCAATCATTGACCTATATTTCCTCTAGTATATAGACTTTGAATCATCATATTTTCTCAACTTGCAACTGGTTTTCATAGGAGTGGTAACTGGTTTGTAATCTTCCATTCCGAACCTCTTTAGTATTTCTATGATATACTTAGTTTGAGAAATAAAAATTCCTTGGTTTCTTTGACATATTTGAAGACCCGGAAAGAAGGATAGTTCTCCAAGTAATGAAATTTCAAATTCATTTTGCATATCCTTTGCAAATTTCTGTCTTAACCTATCATGAGTACTTCCAAAAATAATATCATCAATATAAACTTCAATTAATAAAATATCATCTTGAGTTACCTTGATGTATAGGTTGTTGTCTGCACTTCCTTTTCTAAACCATGCTTGTTGTATATATTTATCCAGTCTAGAGTACCATGCTCTAGGAACCAGTTGTTCAATGTTTACTTCATCTTCATCTTCTACTTCTTCTTTGTAAAGTTGTCCCATTGATTCATTTTCTTGTTCCTTTAATTCTTGTCCACCTGTTTCATCACTTGTTACATTGATGCTTTCCACAACTTTGTTCTACCTCAGATTGTAACACTTGTATGCTTTCCTTGTATTGAGTAACCAACAAGTACTCCTTTGTCCACACGAGATTCAAACTTTCCCATTCTACCATCTTCTCTTTTGATGTAGCATTTGCTTCCAAATACTCTAAAGTGCTTCACATTTTACAATCTTCCTTTCCATAGCTCGTAGGAAGTTTTGTTATTGTTGTTTTTGAGAATTACTCTATTTTGAATGTGAACTGTTGTATGCACTGCATGTGTCCAAAGAATATCTGTCAATTCTTAATCCATTAGCATTGTTCGAGCCATTTCCTGTGTAATTATAATCCATTATGATAATGTTCTTTTGTCTCTAAACCAATCTATGAATCCATGCTCTCGTCCACTATCATATATTTGTCCGAACCTGCTAAGTGTTCTTATGAATCCATCTTTTTCCATATTGTCCAAGACTCTACTTCACATTGTCCATAATGTTGACCCATTTATCACTGTACTATCATGAAGTATTCACTACTACAATTGATTGTACTTATGCTAACTGACTGCTCTGGATCTGTCTATTCAAACTCTGCAAGCTGCTCGAAGGATGGTTCTTTGGTCTTTCACAACTATCACATAGACTCCCCATGTCTAATATTCATTTTACCTGGGTGTCTCTAAGTCAGATGGCTCAGAACAATTCCTGCTATGATGTGTATTCATCATCATCTTCATTGGTATATTCATCATCTCTCTGAGCTCTGACTTCTTTCTTTATGTCTGTGGATTCATATTTCACTACAATACCTGAAAGTACAATATCTTGAACCTATTCCTCATTTACATGTCCTTATTTTCTTCCAATTGTTTTCCAGACCTTTATGTATCTGACATCTTTCTTTTTCTCTGTAGAATTTTCTTCATCTCGTTTTATTTCTAATTTTTCGATCTCTAGGACCTGTTATTTGTTCACATGTTATTTGTGTTTTCTTATCCATACTTTCTTACATCTAATATCAGTGTTCTCTTTCATGGAAGTGTCGATCATGCTTCTACAATCACTAGCTATGTGTCCATAGTTATGACATTGGTAACATTCAATGTTACGTGGGGCCACATAGGCATTTCTTGCTTGAAAAATTCTTTTATAATCCCTGCAATCTGCAACCTTATGTCCAAAGTTAGTACAATAAAAACAATGACCATAAAAGAAATTTGCATACCTGGGAGTGAATGATCTTCTTTGGGACGTAGTCCTTCTGAATTTTTTCCTTGACTGATCATGATCATGATTGAAGATTCTTTATGGATTGAACATGGATGGTATTCTTGAAGATGTATCTTCAATAGTTTTATTAGATTCTAGTTGACCATGATTCCTTCCTTTGAGTACTTTTGCATAACTCTTTCTATTTTCTTCATTCTTGTTTTCTAGCAACCTAGAGTGCTTCTCTTCATTCTCTATAAATGATGTGGGTGTTTCTGTCTCTTCAACGTTCTTGTTGAGATTGATAATTTTACTTCTCAATGTGATAACTTCTTCTTCAAGCTTCTCAACCTCTTCTTCTTTCTTCATTATCTGAGACTTCATGACTTCTTCTGTTCTTTTTGCTTCGTCAAGATGAATTTTTAATTTGATTATTTATTCTTCAAGTCCTTTCTCTTCTTGACCAAACTCTGTCTCGAGATGGTTTAGATCATTATTTATTTCCTTAAGATGATATGTTAATATCTTCTCTCTCATTTCTTCTTCTTCCTTATGTGCTTCTATGTTGGCTTCCAAATACTTCTTTTGATATTCAAGATTTTCCTCGATCTTTCTGGCTTATTCTAGCAGAGTTCTTAAGTTCTCGATGACATGTTGGGCTTCTTCAAAAATGTGAACACTTTCCTTTTGTTTCATCAATTCTTTCTTGAGTGACTTGTTTTCTTCTCTTAGTTCATCTAAAGCACTAATCAATTTTGCTTCATAATTTTCTTCCTTTTCAATTAGTTTTTTTGTCGCATTTCCTTCATGGCATTCTATTTCAAGATGTTCGCATTTTTCACAATTAAAGAAAAACAACATACCTCTAGTGATTATGTACTCTTCATCTTCTGAATCTGTTTGACATGGTGAACATGATTCTTCTTGATCTGTATCTGCATATTCTTTGGCATTTTCTGAATCTGCGATGGGTGAAGAATATATGTCATGTAACTTATCCCAAATTTCTTTGGATGATGAACATTTACCAACCTTTTCTCTTATTGGATTAGGTAATCCTTCCCAGATGAAATCCATTGTTATTTTGTTATTCTTCTTCAATTCCTTCTTGGTTGCAATATTTTCCATTTTTGAACTATCATATCTTGTAACAACTGATAGCCAAATATAATTTCCTTGTGCCTGTAAAAATACTTTCGTCCTTCTACTCCACATCTCATACCTTAAACCATTCTGACCATTAAACATTGGTACTCCATTCTCAGAATAGTCCATGATCTCCTTCCCATAGTTAAAATATTTCCTGAAAGAACCTCGCTCTGATACCAATTGTTGGATTACTGAGAGGGGGGGTGAATCAGTAATAGAGAAATTCAATCCTTTTTAACCACAAAATGCAAGTTTTATATCAATGTAGCATTATCATCCAATAGTTGCAAAGTAAATAAACAATGAACAAATGAGAAATCATACACATACATAGCACACCAGTGTTTTTACGTGGAAAACCAAAGCGGAAGAAAACCACATAATTTTTTTTCTTATATGTCTTTAAGAATTACATTCATTGGAAGCACCAACTTCCTTTTTTTTCCAGCTGCAACTGGAAGGAGGCTCCAACCCCCTAGTTTCTCAGGCTACAACCTGAGGGAAGCTCCAACTTCCCAATTCTTTGGATACAACCAGAAGGAGGCTACAACCCCCTATGTTCTCCAGCTACAACCCGAAGGTGGCTACAACCACATGTCCTTGCCCCGTCCATCCACCCTGAAATATAAGTAGAATGATGGAACCACTGTCACACTATCACTGTGAGATATATTGTTGTAAAACTGCACCAATCAACCTGTACCATAAACAAGTGCATCAATTATGCACCAACATGTACCAAACAACCTGTAATGAGCTTGTACCATAAACAAGTGCATCAACCATGCACCAACCTGTACCGCAACTTGTACCATCAATGAGTGCATCAACCATGCACCAAATATGTACCAATAATGCATCAAATACACATAAATTATGACTCATCAAGATGTACCAACATCATCAACTATACACCTCATGTATGTGCCAACTCATCAACTACAACCATGTACCCAACATGTACCTCAACTGTAGAAATTGAATATGTCACTGAGAAACCTGTCACTATATACTCATCAACCAATTTGATCTGGTCACATATACCTCAAACACTATACCACAAGTTTGTACCTCAAACCATGTGCTAGAACCTCACTGTTATACAACCTCTATCTGTACCAATAACTTCAATAGCATACCTCAACCAAAATCCCTCAACCATGAACCAATACTAAACTTCAGTAGATCTACCTCAGATCAACTCTACAGCAAGCCATAAACTCCCAAGAGGGATTCCAACATATTTACAAGGCAAAGCCTCAACTTGATTCATAAATTCAACACTACACATATGAAAACCATACATTTTTATTCTTGTAGCGTTTTGTTGCATTGGTTTTTCTACCACACTTTTTCTGCCACACTTTTCTTGCCACGATTTTCCTACAACACTTTTCCTGCCTCTATTTTCCTGTCGCACTTTTCCTGCCATGATTTTCCTACCGCACTTTTCCTGCCACACTTTTTTTGTCATATTTTTATTTCCACACTTTTTATGCCACACTTTTCTTGCCGCACTTTTTCTGCCCCAATTTTCCTGCCGCACTTTTTTTGCTACATTTTTTCTCTATCAATAATACATACCCAAATAACCTTTCACAAAAATAGATATTCAATGATATTCAAGTGTGTTTTGAATGATATACTCTTTCCTATTATTTATACTTTCATGTATCATCCTCAAGGGATTACCTTTTAACCATATTAACCCACTTTCCTTATTTTAGGGTTAACCCACTTATAACCACTTATCCACTTAACTTAACCACTTTCCATAATTAGTAAGTTCTCCATTAACTTTATTATTTAAATAATTTATTTTGCATCCTCTTGACTTATAGTACACTCATCACTTCACTTTATTATTTAAATAATTTCTTCTTTGCAAACACTTTGACTACTTTGACCTTTTGGTGCTTCTAGATGACTCACGAGGGTTCTCCAACTTCACATGGTCATAACTCTCTAACCGTGAGGAGTTATGTGACATTCCACATATCACCGGAAATGGCATGACATGTATTATCCATATAGAATAGTATTAACTGCAAATATATAAAAAATCATACCATTATCCATCAAACAAACTTGGGTCCATTTCCCAAACCTTTGTGCTACCGGAATTCACTACCAGACTTTCTTCAAGGGTTGACATCAATGAAAACCAACCCAATTAATCAACAGGCAATCCCATCCGCTATCAGGAAGAAAATAAAGGTGTATGATGCCATGGACATCTCACTTCCATATCTCCTAGACGCAGTGGTTATTGTGGACGATATGATTGGAAAAGTACCAAATCTTAAGTACTCAGGCCAAGATGTGTGCGATGCGACCAAATTACCAAAATTGGCTGAAGAGACATACTTAGAAAACAAAATGGAAATTGTACCCCTAGGTAAACCGATAATGGAGCCCACACAGTGGATAACAAGGCTATATAACATCGGCATAATGAACCTCTTGGATATACCACACTTCGGGTGCGGTAAAAACATTGGGCTCTGCGTGAAACAACTAGTAGTCCGGGTACATGACGAAATCCTTTTGGATGGATAGACCAGTAAAATTGGATGTAGCATTGATTTCCAAGATTACAGGATTACCTACATTCGACATGCATCCAGAGGATTACTTGGATAACAAGGCATGTGAGAAGGAAATCGTCGAGCTAGTAAAAGCACAGTTTGGCACCAGTAGGGGAAATAGGGGAATTGTGTTCAAGGAAATCATTGACAGTGTGATGAGGTTCACCAGCAAGATTATGGCTTSAAATTTGTTGAGGAAATACAGAAAAGAAGAAGCTCTGGCATGAGACATAGAAATATCTGCGCAGTGAGCGAAAGGAGTGATGTTCATCTGGGCATCATACTTGTTGAAACAATTTTTGGTTGATTGCAAAGATGCGCRAGATAATGGAATCAAGTTCCATTACTCTTGGATCATCATTATTATAGCCTTGGTAGGGTGGCAAGAGACAAATTTTCCAACCTTCCTAGRTAGGAAAGGAAAATGCTATGTGGCTAGATATGAGTCTCTCCGACAGGCCAAGAATAAGAAAAATCAACAATCAAACRATACAGTGTTTGCGATGTTGGTGGAATAAATACAACAACGCACAACAAATGTGTGGCGCATTCCTAGGGAGGTAATCCAAGAAATGGAAGGGATAGTCAGGTTCAAGGAATTCAAGCATCATATGTGGATCTAGGTGCAGATGGTTGGAGATGAAATATTGCGTCACCAAAGAAGA
This sequence comes from Picea sitchensis, assembly GCA_010110895.2. Lineage (NCBI taxonomy): Eukaryota > Viridiplantae > Streptophyta > Pinopsida > Pinales > Pinaceae > Picea > Picea sitchensis. The sequence goes on along the minus strand of SNQJ01S0015139.1, from coordinate 116,369 downwards.
AGTTGAATCTATAATCAGAGACTGGCCTGCACAGTGGAAGCTTCCAGCAACAAATCCATCCGCAACACAATCCACCAAGACAAAATAAAATGTTGAAGTGGGTTCCTTAGAAAAAAAAAACAGCCCAGCCGACAACACTAAAAAGGATGCAAAACAAAATCAGTTGTTAGGAAGAAGCATGGTTCCTAAAATACTAAGGAGGACAACAACAATGGCAAGGACAAAAAGCCAGCAACAGACCAGAAATGGGGATACATCACAAGAAGGTGAAGAAAGGGTCCAAGTTACAACAAGTGGGGCACGAACCTCACAAACAACAAGGAAGTCAGCGCAGGTAGAAGAGGTGCGCAAAAAGAGGAAGTATGTGACGGAAGACCCAGTCAACACATTGACAGAGGATGATGTTGAGTTAGTCACAGACAAGGTCCAAGAGAGGGGAGGAGAGGTGGTCTATATTGAAGAGGCACAAAGAGAAGAGATCATGGCCAAGCTCATAGAAGTACATGAAACTCTACAACAAGTATGGAGTCAAGTAGTACCACAGGCCACAACACAACAAGAGGAAAAGACACAGCAACCCCCTGCGCAAAAATCATTAGAGGAGATAGTATTGTTGGTAGTACAAGGCAGGGAGACATTCACAGTCACACGCCAAATGATCAGAATGGATCATGAGACTGCGCAAAAACCCATGGGGGAATTTGAGTAGTTTGAAGTCTCCATGGAGTAGATACCCACCAAGGCACTATATGGAATCTGGGCCAACATAATGCAATAAGTGAAATCCATATCCCGTGCATATGCGACTAACTTGGAGGTGGGTGGGGGGAGTCATCGAAATGTTACAAATCACCTATGACCAACTTTCCTCAGACAAAGAGGAGGATAAATAATGTGTGGATAGGCTAGAACAGGGGCCGACAATGGTATATAATCACATCCCAGACATCGCGCAAGCACCATAGAGGAGCACAACGGAGAAGATAAAAAATATTTCACAAACAATTGAGGGAAATAGGCAGGAAATTGAGGAGCTCAAAGAAAATATTAACCACATGACTCCTCCGGAGGTTCGAGAATAGAGAGAACAACAATCTTCACTCCAGATAGTGTAAATTGAAAAAGAAGTGAGGGAAGTCACAAAGTTGTTAGGCAGAACCACGCAGATATGGACCATTTTAGAAGAAGATGAAAAGGTACAACACTAGGACTAACAAGAAGACAAAATCAACACTTCCATACAGAAGCTAAAACAATGGAAGAAAAAAAATAAGTATTACGAAATGCTTGAAGGGAACTCAAGAAATGAATACTCTACAGACGGAGTTAAATACAACGTAGACAAATAAGAAAGAAACACAAACCCAATTGGAACCACTCTAGGAACAAGCAACATAGATGATTGTGCAGTTGGAGGAAGAGAAGATGAGTATGGAACAGGCACAGTCAGAGGGCATAGAATTGCTATAGAAAGAGATAACAGTGCAGATAGTCAAGGCGCTAATAGACAAAGATGTGCAGATGAGGGAAAAAGGAAAGGAACTAGAAGAGAAGTTCCATAGTTTGGAAAAGGCAGTAGAGGGAGTGTGCACCACTTGAGTGGCTCGAGACGAGCCACATGTCAATGTTGGGGGCATGTTGGGCACAGGCCTATTTTGAGAAGGAAGTCTATTTTGGGAACATGCATATTTTTGGAGAAGGATTTTTTTTGGGGAAAGACCTATTTTTAGAAAGGAAGACATAATTTTGGAGCATGTGCAACAGGTGGCAAGAAAGCAGCATGCAGAAAAAGAAGCGTAGCATGCAAGAGGAAAAGAAATGTGGCGTGCAGGCAGACTAGCCTAACCGTGATAGGGTTAGGGTTTTTGGGTAAGGATTGTAACGGTTATAATCCTATGGAATAGTATAAATAAGGACCTAGGAGGTCTAGGTGAGGGAGAGGAGATAGAGAGATATAATATCATAGTAGAGAGAGTTGATTATTATGAATTATGTAAGCTGAAAATGATAATAAGCCTTGTAGAAGAGTCTAGTAAGGTAGTATTTGATGGTTAGGTCACATGATGACGAGCCTGATGTGATCTAGTCCGCCTCACAGAGGGTTCTTACCCTCAATCTTGATTGTATTACTGAAGATGTAATGCATGTAGCACAAGATTTTGTAGAAGATTAAATAAAAGAGAAGAGAAGCCATATATTTGTGGACGTAGCCCTAGGATGGGGTGAACCACAGTAAACCTTGTGTTTTGAGCGATTGTTAATGAATGTTTACTTTCTTTTGATCATTATCTTGTGAATGAATGGTTAAACTAGTTATATCAGCATGCATGCATAGGTTTAAAGATGAATGAATCATAGAAGTACTTGAATAATTTATAAGGGTGATGCATAAAGAAGGAAGAACATAATTTGATATCCCAACTCATTCCTATACTGCAAACACTTGATTATTGCAGTGAACCATAAAATTTATCTCGGGTGAGACTGCACTATGCACCCTGTGCATAGCGTTTCCTTCTGGTGTACCAGGAGGGCTGATATTTTTTTATGGTTTGGTTGGAAACCTGTTGAGATCCAAACCTAGGTATGCCCAAGAAGAAGTAAGAGAGAGAAACAAACCAACACAATTCAATTAGAGGCATGGGAATTTTGATTTTTGATAATTCATGTTCAATGTTAAAAGATGGAACATGTTTGTAAGATTATTTATGTTCAATCCCCCTTTCACTTGTTCTGGAGTATCAATTTTCTTTGCAGTATCTACAAATTCTTTATCCTTATATTTGGATTGATTTGGGGGGGAATTTTTGGGTTGTGGTTAATTTTCCTACTTAGCAGCATTTTTTCTAGGCTTGAGGTCATACTTCTTATGCATTTATTCTTGTAAGGCATAAAAAAAACTTCTATATTGAGATGATGAGAAAGATTCTTGACTCAACTCATTATTTGGAACCTGTCTTTTAGGATTGAGGGGATTTTCAAAATCATTTTGAGTTAGATGAATGGAATCATTATCATCTTGAACTAGGTGAATTTCCTCTTGAAAATCAACATGTTCCTCATCCACCGGATCTTCAATTAAATTGTTATCATTATTATTTATAATAGGAGGTTGAATGTGTTATTCTTCATTCCTTCTTTCCTTTCTTAGGATTCATGGGTTGAATGGTCTTCTGAACTAATTAGGATTTATGGGACCTCCCTCCTGAGGAGTTTTATTTGCATTATTACCCTCAACTTCAAATATAGACAACTTATTTGACATGTTTCTTATCAATATAGACATATCTTCAATTTTTTCATCTTGAGAGTCTTTGTTTGGATCAGAGGTACCCGCTTCTTGTTTAATTTTATTTTTATCTTTATCAGTCCAATATATTTTATGTTTAATTTTTCTAGAGGAAATCATATTCCCCTAGATATCTATTACATCGTCTTGCATCATGAGCATGATTAGGGATCTCCTCTCCCTCGACATCATAGAAAAATCAACTTCAAAGGCTCCAGCATAAGTAACCTTTATTGTTGGTTGTGAAGGTTTGATATCAATAGGGATATTATTGTAAAGTTAAATATCCTATTGAATTCAACAATAGTTTCATTTTCCTTTTTCTTTAATGAGCCAAAATCAGTCAAATAATATAGGTGGTCTCTTTTCTCTCCCCATTGTCTCATAAAGGTTGATTCTAATACTTTCCATGTACCTATTGTGGCAACAGGTAACCCCTTGAACCACTTTCTTACATCCCATTCCAAAGTATGAATAAATAATCTCATGAAAAAATCATGATGGCCACAAAAAGGTTATCAATGAAGTATTGAAATGCAACCATATGCTCTTCAGTGGTGATGGCATTTTCCCCATCATGTTTTGGTAAGCGTTTGAGGTAATTTTCAGGGAGGTCATGGATATTTTGAGGAAAATATAGAGGGCCATATATGGTTTCTACCTAGGGGTTTACTGGTGGTGGAGGTGGTGGTTTATTTCCCCCACGTCTATCTCCTCTTAGTCCAACCATTAGGTTTTGAAGAATGATATTATTGACTTCAAAAGACAAAGGAGATGCAAGATTTCTCAAAAGGGGTCTTAAAGAGGAATTTCCTACTTGAGGAAACTCTAGAGGAGAATTTTGTACATCTATCATAAGTTTATGGGGAATTTTATTAGCAGAATGTGAATCTAAAGGTATTTCTATTAGATGTGCATACTAATGTATTCCATTACCAAAAGAAGGAGATGTATCTAAATGAGGATTACCTGTGGGAGAATATAGTTATCTCTCCTTGATATTTCTCCAGGTAAAAATATTTTCTAGATATGGATAAATTGGAACCTAAGTACGATTAGGGTTCATCTTAGTATGTCTTCTTGTAGATTTAATATTTACTATTGTGGAGTCTCCATGTAAAATATTGATAGTTGGTTTCTTGAATCTTGTTCACCATCAAGAATCAATGCTTGCAATGTCATATCCCAGGTAAAAATGACTTCAAACTTTCATCCTGGAAACAACGCCATTTCATATTTTGTTCCTTGATATGTTCCAAGCTATTAATGGAACTATGCCAACACACCTCAGGGGTTAAAACTCATATAGATCTTTAAATACATATTTGTATTGGAAATAATTTTGTCATATAGATCTTTAAATGGCTATTTGTATTAAAATAGATTTTAACTTCTCAAAAAAAAAAAAAAAAAAACTCTGATCAGATGACTAATAACTCTCAACTCCAAGAAGAGGCATGTCACCATGTGTAATCAAAATTTTGGAACTTTTAGAAGGGTGGATGGGTGAATTTTAAGGGAAACAAATAAACTAGCAAGGTATTTCTGAGAATAAATCGTGTAGCCTTTTTAGAGGAAGAAAAATGTGTTGAGCAATTAAGAATTCAACAATTTGAACAGAATTAATTTAAATGATTCATACATTTAAACATAACAGAAACCTTCTACATATATCCAAAATATATCAAACAAAATGATAATAATTGGTCATACAAGATGAAATCAATTCAGATATCATGAAAAACATCACACAATAACATTGAATGTGGTGCTAATATTTTTCTCTCATATTTTATTAATGTGGATCTGATACAATAATCAGAATGGAATATATGTCTTCAGTGGAAAAACAATTAAAATGAATGAATATGAATGTGGAGTCTAGAGACTGAATACATCATGGTGTATGAATCTCTAAAGGAATGTTGACTTCATCATCTATCTGTGCCTGAGATCTATGATCTTGCAACCTTGAGTATAAGAAACTCTTTAATTCCTGAAAGTGTCAAACTCTTGAAAAAATGCACCTTATTTATCTTTAATACCCTTGCTCTCATACAAAATAGCTTCTTGAACCTACTTACTGCTTCTATATTCCTCAAAATTACCTCTTGTTTTGGGAAGGGTCTGACATAGTAAAAAATGTTTTACATAAAAGATTTACCTTATAAAAATTTACTCTTAGGAATTTGGGCGTGTGCCACTTGATTCTCCCTATCTTTCCAAAGGAATCATGGAAAACTTGCACATATGATTCCATGTTTTTCCCATGGGGTACTCATTTTTATTTATATTCCTCACCGGATCATCCATATTTGTGTATATCTCACAGGATGACTGGGGAAGATTCTTGAAAATCACCCTTATATTATGCAGTATTTCAAAATCTCCAGCAACCATTTCTAGGACATATTTTCCTTTCAAAACTCCTTCCAATTTTCCAAACCTACTGTCATCATTTATGGTGTTTTCTAGCAACTCCTAGTATTTATTGTCTGTGTCTGTATATATCCGTTTCCATCTCAGGGAAGTGGCAACCCAATCTTGATGAGATCAGTAAAAATCCTTTTAAATGAAGCTACCTCCACTTTCATCTCATGCAATTTGTTTTCAACATTTTGCATAAGTCTTATTTTTGTGTGGACCTTCTTAGAATCTATCACAATGTTGGTTTTATTAATGACATTGAGGTCCTTGAGCTTCTCTTTGGTCCTATTGTTCATGAACTTTATAATTTCATTGGCCAAGTTTGGATTTTTTTTCAGTTCATTTGTTGTTCTAGTTGTATCCTTCTTGGCTAAGGTGAGTAACTCAAGCTAATCACCTATTAGGGAAAATTGGGGCCAAATATTGGATACTAGAGTGGATATATTGTCCCAAATATCAAGTTTGGATGCTTTTCAAGCTGGATTTCCTATCACATTCATCTTTAATTGAGTTAAATATTTATGGGCCTCTTCCTTGGCACCATTTATTTGGGATAGAATAACTTGTCTTCTCTTTGCTAATTCTTCAAGTTCTTCCACCCTTGCATATTTGTTTTTGAGATGACTGGTCATGGTAACTAGCTCCATTTCCTTCACACTAAGGTCAACCATTACCTTAGTCAAACCTTCTACTAGATCTGCCAAGGGAGATTGCTTTGTCCCTGATTTTTCTACTTGCAAGATCCATTGGGCTTGTTGGTTTTTTAGGGCCGCATTTCTCTCTTGTAACATCTTCATGGCATTCTTGCTTTCCACCAACTAATTGTTAATTTTTAAGCTATTATTAGAGTTATTTGCATTTCAATAATAACAATAGCATAAGATAGGATAACTGAGAAATAAACAATCACAAGAGACACATCATTTATCCTGGGAAACCCTCATGGGGGAGAAAACCCAGTAAATCTTCCTTATTATAGATAGCCAATACAATGACAAGAGATAACTCAAACAAATATAGAAATTCCTCTCCCAAGGATGCGCCTCTTTCTCTCTCTCTCTTCTCCAACTGCAACTTTGAAACTTGTCTCTCAATGAACAAGTGAGTGTGTGTCTAAGTGAGGTGTTAACCTCCTTATTTAAACAGTTCTAGCACGTGCGGAAGTGTCTCTTCACTAGCAGGGCCGAATTCTCAATCTGGGTGGTTATAACCACCTTTAATATATTATGGGGCCTCTTTAATATATTATGGGGTTGACTTCTTATTCTGCCTATTACAATTATATTTTGACCAATCCGCAAAAGGGGATTTGGTCCTTTACAATAGCCGACATGATCAATCCGCAATGGGGATTGATCTAATGAATAATTCCACAATAATAATTAGAATACACTTTGCAGTTACATTATTTCAACACTCCCCCTTAACAAGAAGGGTATTATTCAATAGCATCAGGTGAGAGAGAGGACTACATCATCAAAAGCATCAGGAGGATAGCATCATCAATATCATCTTGGAACATTGACTAGCATATCTATAAATCATCGGAATTTTTCTCATCGGTAGCATCGTCATTCTCAAAGGAATGCAATCATCATTTGCATCAATCTGGATTAGTATAAAACTAATACATCATCATCACAGCACGAGGATGGCTCATCATCACAATACTGGACTGGCTTTGCATCACAGCTATCAAGCTCGAAGCAAATTACTCGTCTTGCTTTACGTCACAGCAATCAAACTGGAATCAAGATACTCGTCTTGCTTTACGTCATAGAAATCAAGATAGAAGCAAGATACTCGTCTTTCTTTACGTCACAGCAATCAATATGGAAGCAAGATACTCGTCTTGCTTTACGCCACAAAAATCAAGTTAGAAGCAAGATACTAGATTGGATTTACATCACAACTATCAAGCTGGAAGCACAGTACTAGTCACATATCATCTCATCGTCTTGCTTTACGTCACAGCAATAAAGCTGGAAGCAAGATACTAGATTGGCTTTACTTCACAACTATCAAGTTAGAAGCATAGTAGTAGTCACATCTCATCTCATCGTCCTACTTTACGTCGCAGCAATAAAGCTAGAAGAAATATATTAGACTGGATTTATGTCATAGCTATCAAGCTGGAAGCACAGTATTAGTCACATCTCATCCCATCGTCTTGCTTTATGTCACAATAATAAAGCTAGAAGCAAGCTACTAGACTAGATTTATGTCACACCGGTTAGGCTGGAAGCACAGTACTAGGTATATCTCATCACAACACTACTCCCCCTTTCGAGGAAGGCCCTTTCAGACTATACCAAGATTATCTCGAAAGTGCTCAAACTTTACACAAGATAGAGGCTTGGTCAACACATCAACAAACTGTTCATATGTGCTAACGTACTGGAGCTTTATGGCTCCTCTATGCACCATGTCACAGATGTAATGATATCGTATCTCTATGTGCTTTGACCTGTCATAGAATACAAGATTCTTTGTCATCTTTATGTAGCTCTGGTTGTCACATAGGATCGTGGTTACTTCCATCTCTAGTTCAAATAGACCAGTCAACAACTTACGAATCCATATACATTTGAAGCTAGCAGAACATGCAGCAATGTATTATGCTTCCGTTGTACTGAGAGAAATGTTGGATTGTGTCCTACTCTGCCATGAGATCACGGTTGATCCAAAACTAAAACAGCATCCTAAAGTGCTCTTCCTATCATAAACACTTCCAGCCCAATCTGAATCAGTTTACCCACTCAATGTGAAATCATGATCTCCATCATAACTGAGACCACAATCTAATGTACCCTTAAGGTACCTCATCACATGTTTTGCAACCACTAGGTGAACATGTTTGGGTTCTACCTGAAACTGACTCAAGTTGTTCACGACAAAACAAATATATGGTCTAGTGTTCATCAGGTACATAAGCGATCCAGTGATCTGTCTATACAGCATGGCATCAATCAATTCTGACGAAGTTTCAACCAGTAGCTTCAACTTCGTTTCCATGGGTGTATTCATGGACTTGAACTCTAACATGTCTAATCTCTTCAAGATTTTGATTGCATACTTCCCTTGGTTAAGGAAGATTCTCTCTGGGCTCTGCCATACCTTAAGACCTAAGAAATAATGCATTAGGCCAAGGTCTTTCATCTCAAATTCTGAGGCAATCCTCTTCTTACATTCGATGATAAGATTTTATTCTCCAGTTAAGAATAAGTCATCCACATACAGCAATAATATCACTGGCTCATCGTTCATAACCTTGAAGTAGAGGTTAGAATCTGCTTTACTCTTGGTAAATCCCAAGATTGTCAGAAAACCATTTATCCTGCCATACCAAGCTCTAGGAGCTAGCCTCAATCGATACAGAGCCTTCTTTCGCTTGCAGAAATGAGACTTCTTGTATTCAACTTCAAATCCTTGAGGTTTCTCTATATACACTTCTTCTTCAATAACACCATTTAGGAAGGTTGTCTTTACATCCATCTGGTGTAACTTCCACTTCATCTTAGATGCAAGGGCTATGATGGTTCTGATCAAAGTGTATCTGGCAACAGGAGCGAATGTCTCTTCGTATTCAATGCCTTATTTTTTAGAAAAGCCACGAGCAAAAAATCTTGCTTTATGTTTCTCAATACTTCCATCGGCAACATGTTTTATTTTGAAGAACCATTTGTAAGATACCACATCCTGAATCTTTGATCTAGGAACTATTTCCCATACATCATTCTTTATTATGGATTGGTATTCCTCTGTCATGGCATATGTCCATTCTCTCTTCTGAATGGATTCTTCAAAGAAGGTAATCTCCTTCTCTAGGAGATCACACATCAAAGTCGTATAACTGGAGAATGGCTTTGGTCTCTTCACATGTCTCGTGGTTCCTTCAGGAACACCATACTTCTCTCCATATTGAATAAGCTCTCTTGTCCAAGTTGGATTTCTCTTATGGGAGATTGTCATCTGAGGAGGTTCTTGAAATTATACTATTTCATGATCTTCTAGAGTTTCCTCATTAGGGGAAGTTATGACTTCCCTCACTGGTTCTACAGCTCTGGGAACCTCCCTCACTCATTCTACAATTTTGGGGATTACGGTTTCCTCTTCATATACTTCTTCAAGATGGCATCTTCTTGATTTCTTGAGCGTTGCATCTTCATCGAAGGTCACATCCCTGTTGATCTCAATGTGATGGTGACCTGGTATATAAATCCTTAAGGCCTTGGAGACCTCACAATATCCCACAAATATTCCCTTCTTTCATGAGGGTTCCAACTTGCTTCTCTTCTCTTTCGGAATATGTATAAATATTGGGCAGCCAAATATTTTGAGATGGATTAACTCTGGTTTCTTTCCGGTGAACATCTCTTTTGGGGTCTTGCACCCAAGTGCACTATGGGACAATCGGTTTTGCACATATACGGTTGTCATTGTTGCTTCTTCCCATAAGAACATTGGAAGATCTTGATCATGGATCATGGTCTTCACGGCTTCCATTATCGTTATGTTCTTCCTTTCAACTACATCGTTTTGTTGAGGATTATAGGGAGTAGTGAGTTCCCTCTTGATCCCAACATCTTTGTGGAAGTTCACAAACTCTTTTGAGGTGTATTCTCCTCCATTATCTGACCTGAGTATCTTGATCTTTATTTCGGAAAGATTCTCTATCAAGGCTTTGAATTCCTTGAATTTACTAAACACTTCATCTTTTGATTTCAAAAAGTACACCCAAGTCTTACGAGAATAATCATCAATAAAAGATACATAGTATACATACCCACTGATGGAGGATGATGGCATTGGGCCACACACATCTAAATGAATGAGTTCTAGGACTCCTTCTGTGGCATTGGGCCACACACATCTAAATGACTGAGTTCTAGGACTCCTCCTCGTTTTTGTCTCTTGGAAAAGGGTTCTTGATGTTTTTCCTTTGTGCACATCCATCGCACACACATTCATGGTCAACCTATATGTCCTAGACCCGTGACAAATTTCCACATCGCATGGTAGTGCCTTGTGGACATTCTTCTATGCCAAAGTTCAAATGGATTCTCAATCGTGTGGGTCATAGCCATGAGGACCCTTATCTCATACGTCAATTCTTCTTCCAATGATGACGTTTCTTTTGCTAGTTTCTCCTTCTTAGTATGTTGCCTTGTAACCTTCACTATAGCTTCCTGCTACATACTGTGGACCTCGAACAAGTTGATAAAACAACAAGAAAGAGAATAATATCCTTTTGATAATATAAAAGTAATGGCACGAATAATATCACAGAGTTCTTTTTAGAGCTATCACTTGTAATTTGTCCGAAGTAGCATTGTAGGCACATAATACTAAATGAGGTCAACACTCTCATAGTGTTTTGATCAAACATTCCTCCATGGCAACTGGAACTAACACATGAGGCTTCTCCTCGACCCGCTTTCAAGAGTGTGTTTTTCTTCCAAGTCTCCTTAAATCAAGATGACAAGTATTTTCTTCAACCTATCTTTTGTACTAGGACAATATGCTCGCTTGACAAAAGGTTATGTTAGAGAATAAACTCTATGATCTCTACTTTTAATCCATATAATAAGTTGATCATAGCTTCAACATCCAACACTTATCAAAATAATGTCATAAAAATAGATTTGGCTAATGTAATAACTGAACCCGAAATACTATTCCTTTCAATGTGTTGGATATTGAGATCATTCTAGATCTATGGCAAGAGAGCCCTTCTCCTACAATACTCTTTTAAATTTTAACCATTTAAATGTATGTGAGTACACACTGATGGAATTTGTAGGTAGTGGCACTATCCGAAATTGTAATCATTACCAACTCTTGAAAATTCCAAGGGTGACTACAACTAGTACTACGACTGATAATTCAACTGGTACTGCAACTGCAATTGATACTGCAACTAATTTTGAGACTGCAACTTAGAGTTTTATGAGGAAACCCTAATTTTTCAAACTTCAAATTTTGAAATTCTTATCTAGGGGATAGATGTGTTGAGCTGAAGCGAGTAAGCTGGTGCAGTCAGATTTCTGAAAATCCAACTTTTACCCCCTCAAACTTGATCTGTGGATTTTTGTACTGGTGTTTCTGGTTTTTTGGTACTTCTGGTACTCTGGTACTTCTGGTACTCTGGTTTTCTGGTACTTTGTGAAATCTAGGGTTTCACTTTTCGGGAGATCTAGCCACTAAAAAGTTGCACTGAGGATGCCAAAGTGATCCTTGAGGAATGGCGCACTTTTCTAGATGGTTTTAGGGCTGAAATACTTCACCAACAAAAATCCCTAATTTGCATGTATGACAATAGTGACATTTTTCACTTTCTCTTGTGAAAGATGCTCTCTTTAGCTTAGCTCTGAAACCATGTTAATGTTTAAGCTATTATTAGAGTTCTTTGCATTTCAATAAATAACAATAGCATAAGATAGGATCACTGAGAAATACAAAATCACAAGAGACACATCATTTATCCTGGGAAACCCTCATGGGGGAGAAAACCCACAAAACTTCCTTATTATAGATAGCCAATACAATTCCAAGAGATAACTCAAACAAATACAGAAAGTCCTCTCCCAAGGATGCGCCTCTCTCTCTCTCTCTTCTCCAACTGCAGCTCTGAAACTTGTCTCTCAATGAACAAGTGAGTGTTTTTCTAAGTGAGGCGCTAGCCTCCTTATTTATACAATTATGGCACGTGTGGAAGTGTCTCTTCACTGGCAGGGCCGAATTATCAATCTGGGTGGTTATAACCACCTTTAATATATTATGGGGCATCTTTAATTTATTATGGGGATGAATTCTTATTCTGCCTATTACAATTATATTTTTACCAATCCATAAAAGAGGATTTGGTCCTTTACAATAGCCGACATGATCAATCCTCAATGGGGATTGATCTAATGAATAATTCCACAATAATAATTAGAATACACTTTGCAGTTACATTATTTCAACACTAATGATATAGTTTCTCTTTCTCCTCATGGATGGCTTTCAATTTTGGATTCTTCACATGCTATGACTCAAGGATATTCATTCTCTTCTTTAGGACTTTGATTTTAGTGTCATTTTGTTTCATTAAATCTCCCACAACAGTGGGGTATTTTGTATCTATACCCATATCTATGATCTTCTTTTCTATTCAACTATCCTTGTTTGATTTGATCTAGTGGAAAATGTATCTTGCTTCAATTGTCTATTAATTTTAAGCACCATTTCCTCCATCTTCTTTTCATTAGAAGAATACTAAAGAAACCCTTTGTACAAAATGTCACTTGCTTGTTGGTGCAAGTCAATTATATTAATTGGCTAAATATCCCCCATCTTGAGTCTTATCTGAGTTGCTTTGTAATATGTTGGAGAGAGGGACTTTGGCACTTTATATTCCAACAAGGACAAATTGAAAGTGCCTTGTTGGTAATCAACTACTGATAGAAAAACAATTGTGGTTGTATCCCCACATGTTTGAGGATATATCTCCTTTTTCAGCTCCCAGCTCTATTTTTTGATATCTAGGTAACATGATAACAAATAAGGTTATTTCTCTGTTGATCCTTCACCTGGAGAGGTTTTCTTGATTCCTCCTATTGACAAGATACCTGAGGAGATATGTTAAATGGTTAGGGTTGGTCCCTTATGCATTTCCTCAACCTCACTTTCCCCTTGATTTATTTGCAACATTCTCTTCCCTTTATCCAAGGCTCCTGTCAGACTATCCTCCATTTCCACTTCTTCACCTCCTTTGGGATTTTTTTTTATGTTGATCATCCACCTCCATTCCAAACAACAACTCTGAGAATGTCTTCTTCTTAGATTGGGTAATCTAGATGTGCTAGCTTGGTGAGGCAACTTGACTAGGGATCTCAATTCCTAGGATATGTCCAATTTCCTCCTAGGAATCAAGATTTGCAGTTCTTTCCACCAAATCATTGGGTCGGTTCTTATAGGTTGGCTTCCTTGTTGAGATGACACAATATGGGTCATATACCCATCCCTCCCATTTGTCAAAATCAAATTTCTTGAGCTTCTCTTCTACTGCATCAAAAGTTTTCCTTTGTTGAACCAAAAAGGGACCAACCTCATGTGGTAATGGGAAGGTAATGGCCTTTATGTATTGAGAAAAGAGGAAGTGACCTACCAGAAACGTTTGTTTGATATATTAAGGAAAAAAATCCTTGGTATTAAGAAGATAGGGAGTTTGTAGGTTCTTTCTCAAATCCATATACCCTTATGGTGGTATGGTCTTTAGCTAGATAACAATATCATGTCCTAGCATATTTTCTTAGCTGAAAAATCTATCTTATCTCTAGGAACACTCTTGGAAGTGGAGTGCCATGTATCATAGTGTAAATCACATTCATGTACTTATTGACATAGACGCTAAGACCTCTATTTTTCTCTTGCTTCCTCATCTCATGGGTCCATTCAATGATTATTTTTATATTTCCAGCTTCATCTATGATCTTTATTCCCCAAGCCTCAAAATATGGTTGGTTTTGAGATAGGATGAGGTACACAAGGTAAGATTGGTATCTGAAAGATATGATACTATGAAAATATATCAATTAAGTCTGCATGAATTATTCTAGGAGCTGGGGGTAGTCAAATTTTGGGAAACTCATGGATTATATAGGACATAGAATAGATAATGGGCCAAGGATAGATTCATCAAATACTCTATCATGCTCATACCATAGGATTTGAAAAATTATGGCCACAACTTGTCTGGTGATTTCAGGAAATATGTTGGAATTGAAGGCAGGTGGAGTGGTTGGTAATGGATAATTTAAAGCCAATAGATTACCTAAAATCCTTTCTTTATTAGATTGGGGAAGTGCTTGATACTTGGCCTATGGGGTATGTTCCTCCAAGTTCTCATAAGGTATTTTAGGAAAACATAGAATTTTGGCAAGGGAGTTTTGTGATATGGTGCAAATAAACTTATACCCGTCTGTAGGCATCACCTTTCCTTCATCGTTTTGATAATTAGCAGCACAACAATGGATAATCTCATGGAATTCAAAGTTTTGTGAGATTTTGGATCGATTCAAGTTAAATTCCCACAAGTGTAGGTAATCTTCGTTGTTATTTGCATTGGTTTGAGCACTATGAATAATTGGGCATAGGTATGAAAATGATAGGAATTGGTCAAAAATATCATTATCTCTGTCAATTAGGGGCTCATCRGCTATGATGGGATTCTTGGATGATTGAGCTTTATTAGGGCTTGATACAATGGTGACTTTACCAGCTAATGAGTGAAATTAATTATAGAAATTGAATACAAGGCCTTTGTGAATTCTCAGGYTATCTTTTTAACCATTGGAAGTTGCACAAGAGGACATTGTTGCGGTGCTTTGAGAGATTGAGTGTCAACTCKCCATTTGGAGCATAGTTCTATTTGTTACCAATGATGGTTTTTTTCCTTATTTTAAATTCCAAGTGCCATGTGTCTCCATATCATTGGTGGAAGCCTTTGAAATTTGAAATGGCGTGAAATTTGAGTGACATCATGTATGATGTCAGCAGGGACCTACGGATATATGGCAGCCTCTTGTTGGTCCAAGGTGGAATTTATGTAGCACAAGTGGTAATACACATGTCACCGGGTTCAGGGTCATCCATATTTTCCTTTTGTAATTTTGAGTGGGTCCCTCTTATCCACATGGTAGTTGTTAATTGGTCCATGTGGATTCCTTATTGGCAGGCCCACCTGTCTTGAGTTCCACCATGTTGTGATATGCCAGTGCCATAGGGGTGTTGTGTTAGCTTCCAAGTGTGTACATGTCCTAGGTGTAATTGATGGTTTTCAAAACTACAAATGGTTTCACATGCCACCCGATGGTGGTTTACACAATGCTTTGGGAAATGTGACGCCAATGAAAAATGGACACGTGTCCGGGGGGAAATCCTTCATCGCATCGTCGAAGAAGCCTTAAGTTTGTCACATGTTCACGATGTGACGTGCGACGAGGATCATTGATTTCCACTCTTTTGATATGGAAAAAGTAATCGGGCCTTCCTCCATTGGTCTTGGCCCCTGGAGTTAACTATAAGCCCCCTGGCAGTTCATTTTAAACGCTTTTGAGGTCGCGATAGGCCCCTTTTCCTTGCTGATGGGATCTTAAGCCCATTTTTAGGCACCTTCGACCCCTTTTATCCCTTTTATTCTTAATTCAAGCCCCCTATGCTTATTCGTTTGTCCATAGGCCCATAATTTATCCCCTTTGTACTAGAACCTTCCAAATCATGTCTTTTGGCCTCAAAATTTACCCAATGCTTGGAAAAAATTTGGATCTCGTATGAACAGACTCATGATCAAGCTGATTTTCTCTAAATAAAAAAAAACACATTTCTTGCTAGAATTGATCAATTTATTATCTTGATTAGCACTTACTAGTGATTTTTTTTATTTTCATGTATGCACGTCAATGATGAAGGATTTCCCATCCTTGATGAGGAAGTATTGGTTGGATATTTTCATAAATATAGAATCTGTCATATACATGTAAGGGATTTCAAACACTACTCTGCATACATCTAGTGGTACTACGTCCAATTCTACTTCATATATAAAATCAACACTTACAACAAAATTAATATTGTATTGCTTTGTTGCATTGATCTATACATCCTTTTTCACCCAGCCGAATGGATAGAGGATAGGATGGTTGTGAACCTCCAATCCAAGATTGTTGACCAGATCCATTGCTATGAGATTAGTCTGTGAACTAGATTCAAACAAAGTATCTATCTTTTTCTTCTTGAGTTGAATCTTGATGTGGAAGAGCTTGGTCATCTCCTTCTCTTCCTGGTGATGAAGGCTACTCAAATTCATCTCCTTCTACACAGATGTGCAGAAAATATTTTCATCCACATTACAGCTACTTTCAACCTGGATGCTCTAATATGTGGCTAGAAGGTTCTTTTCTTTGTTTCCTTCTTGTGGTTCTTTGGGTTCATCTCTCAATGTAGTTTCCATCATTTTTCCTTAGTATGACCATCAATATTGCAATGGTTGCAATGGTTTCAATTGTTGCTAGGATATTTTCATTTATGTGCAATGGTTTTCATTTTCTTATCCTTTGCCCCCTTTCACTTCTTTTTCCCCCCCTTGGAAGCTTCTTGGTACTCTTTCTGCTTGGAACCACTTGGTTTCCCTTTCTTTTGGCCTATGTTTTCCAGGTATTGTGCATGTACACATGCATCATCCATTGTCCTTGGCTTGAATAGCATCACCTTATTTTGTGGATGACTGTGTAAACCCCCCAAATACTTAAGGAGTACATCTAGGTTCTTGGGAGAGATAACCAACATGATGGCCATCTTTCTAAACGCAGTGGTGTACCCTTGTACACTCTACCCCTACCTATACTTGAAGTAGTTCCACTAGATCCATTGGTCCTCTACATACCTAATAGGGTAGAATTGGGAATTAATAGGTTTTTGAAGTCATCCCACTTAGTTAATGGTGAATCACCCTCTAGCATAAGTGTTTCCATATGGATTTTCCACCAAGTTAAAGCATGGTCCTCTAACTTCAATCTAGCAAATGAAATATTTGTATCTTCATCTATAAGGTGCACGCTAAAATAAACTTCTAGTTGATGCATCCAATGATTCAGTTTTAATGCATCGATCTCACCTTGGTATGGAATTATTTTCGCTTTCACTTCCATATTGAATAGGGATTGTGAAGGGTTTATGACACTTGAACTCGACTTCCCTTTCTCGGGTTCTTTCTATGACTCATTTCATTAGTCTTCTTAATGCCTTGATTTCCTCTCCACTCTAATCTTTGATTTATAACCTCCATCATCTCCAAAAGGTTTGAGAGTTCTCGCTAGAGCCACCATGAGGAGCTTCATATTGTGGTTGATCTCAATGACCTATGCTTCTAACCTCTCAAATATCTCTTCTACTAGATCTCAATGGTTGTTATGAACAAACTCATCTATCATGGCTAAGGTTTATGTGACTTCTCTTTAATTCAATTCCTAGATCCTGCAACTTTCCAAAAATACCCAAAACAAAACCTCAATCTAATACCAATATGGTTTGTAAACTACTGTGGATATTCCATTGGACAATTCGTCACAACAGATCTGATAAAAGAAACTCAAATCTACACTATGAAGGTCAAATTCCTTATATTCCAGAATCTTTGGTTACTGATTTTTTGCTTTTTCACATGAAATAGATAAAATGAAAAAATGGAGAACATGGAAATAAAATCACATACCATCCAAAAAATAATACAGTGATTTTCTCTAGGAAGCCCTTATGGAGAAAACCCAGCTAGAAAGTGAGGTTGTTTTGCTCTCTTTTCTTTGGTATAGAAATAATGCAAGTACAAAGGAGAAGGAACTCTCTATGGAGTTACCTGAGACATGTGGCATGTTAGGATGTTACAGAACATTAACCCCCTTGGTTATGCTCTCTAATTTCCCACTCCCATTTGGTCTACTCTTCTATGGAAAAAAAAATACAATAACATAGAATGGAACCCCTTCTCCTTCTAGAGCCCAGTATTTAACATAGCCCAATAGTCATCTAGGGTTAGGGTTTTTACTTCCTCAACCTTAAATTGTGATAAGGTTTTGGACCTTCTAGATTCTTATTGAAATTCCTCATGTGGCTAGCCCCATATGCATGGCACCCACTCATACCATGGTGGTCAACACAATAGGTCAACATGTGAGAGGAATAACGTTTTCATACGAGCTATGATTGATGCATGGTCTACACCATCGGAAAGGTATCGAAGTGTAGAATTCCTTCAAGGTGGTGTGCATAATTTATAAACACCATAACCCCAAAAACCATCGTGTAATGCCTCAAAATGGCTCTGGAAGGTTCCATACCCCAATTTTCCAAATGGGGACCTGCCACTAAAATGACCCTACAAGATGATTCCTCCAATTTTTTCCACTATGAAGGCATATAGATAGATGAAAAATAATTTAATGATCCAATTTGGATCATAATGTAAAGGCAAATGGGATTCCAAATGACTCAACTATTACCACTACAAGCAACAATTTCCCCCTAACTCCAACCATATTTGATCAAATAAAATATAAATTTTCAAAATTTAAAGAACCAAATACCCCAAGCAGATTCTTCAAAGATAACATGCATATTCTTTACATGGATATCCGGATAACATGCATATTCTTTACATGGTTATCCGGATAACAAGAAATTACAATGAACTTACATAAGGTAGTGATACCAATCTATTATGAGAAAAGATTGAACCTTAAGAAATTTGATGTATCACTGCATATACTTTGGTTTCGATAGTCTGATTTTGGGGGAGTGTGTTCTTAGAAGCACTATGACTTGGGTTATTAACAACCTTTTGCTTGGATCCATGCTTCAAATTTTCACATTCATGCTAGTTTTCTAATGTATCTTCTGGTAGGTGAATTTGCATAACCTCCTCCTTCAAGAATGATCAATGCCAAACCTTGCCTAGAAAAATCCAAATCAAAGTTGGACTTTCTCAAAGTGGAGATGAAACAATAGAAAACAAGAAAACAATTGATGGTGATATTGTTGTTAGTCGCCCATAGCAATATGTTCAAAGTGAGAGGAACATGGTAGTCTCATAAAAAATGAATGAATATTATAGTTATTATTTTTTTGGATCTAACATATGTATTCACTATGCCAAGGATTTATCTCCCATCCTTGTATGGAAGGACCTCGAATTGAGGTTTTGTTAGAAATGGCATGATGTAGGGCATGTCGAGCATATTTAGAAAGTTGCACGATGAGTCCATATACTTTGGTAGTCTTGGTGACCGACTCACAGTGATTCATGAGATGGTTAGGATGGCATGCTAGAATGTAGGCTAGGAGGAACACGGATTTATTGTCGAGTAGAACAAACAATCGATGAGGTGTCGCATACTGGGCTTCAACGGAGGATGGTGTCGCTTGGAAATGTGATATATTTTGTGTGTTGTCCATGGCAAATAAACAGTGTTGATAAGTGCATTGAAAATATGTGAATGCCTTACAGAGTAGGAACATGATCTTCCTTGACTATCACATGTAGGATTAGATGGATGATAGCATCATCTCACATTGGCTAGTTGGTTATTCAAGTATGTTTGGCATGAGAGAGGTGATAATATGTTTCCTATGGTTAAGTGGCAATGGTGAAATATCCCCTATGGTGAAATGAGCACTCTAACATTCTATATGGTTAAAGGTTCCTATCTTGGGTTCATTCGAGACATGTTGGTTAGGTGTATTCCAGGTGATACAAGTGGTTTATAGTCATGCCCAACTAGCGAGGTCACTTCGGTGCCCCATGACGACTAGGATTTTTTAGTGGTATGGGATGCTCAAACGAAACAAAAATTCTAGACCCATGACAATTTGTTTGAGAGCCACATTCAAATGTGGAAATTGTAGAAGTGTATCTTCACTTCCAACACCCATTTCACTGGATGATTTGATGGGGCCATTTTGAGAAGGACGTCAACAATTCAAGTGAGGGATAATGTAAGGAACCTGACTTGAGTTTCCATTGGCAATGGCATGATGGAGGGAATGTCGAACATACTTGGCAAGTTGCACAGTGAGTCCATATACTTTGGTAGCCTTGGTGATTGACTCATAGTGATTCATGAGACGGTTAGGATGGTGTACTGGCACATAGGCTAGGAGGACAAATGATGTCTTATCAAATAGGAAAAATAATCGACGAGGTGCCACACAATAGGCTTTGATGGAGTATAGCGTGGATTGGTAATGTGATAGATTGTGTGTGTTTTCCATGGAAAAATAACATTGTTGATAAGTGGATCGAAGATATGTGAATTCCTTACGAAGTAGGAATATGATCATCTTTATCTATCACATTTAGGCTCAGATGGATGATAGCATGGTCGCATGTTGGGAAGTTTGTTTTTCAAGTATGATTGGCTCGAGGAAGGAAATAATAGGTTTCATATGGTTGGGTGGTGATGGTGCATCATCACCTATGTTGAAACGAGCACTCTAACATTTCGCACGAGTAAAGGGTCTTGGCTTGGGTTCGGTGAGGACATGTCGGTTAAGTGTATTTCGAGTGATACAAGTGATTGATGGTCATACCCAACTAGCGAGGTCATGCTAGTATCGTACACTGACTAAGCTTCTTAAGTAGTATGAAATGCTCAAGAAAAATGAAAAGTATAAACCCATGACACTATACTTCTCAACTAATTAAAAAATAAATAATAAAATTTAAAAATTATAAAAACAAATCTTTATTTATTAAATAATCTATTTAATATATATATTTTTAGAATTTTATAAAATTTTATAACTCATTAAACTAAAATAAAACCAAAGTAATTTAATTATAAAAATGAAAATATATTCCCTACTTAAATAAAATGAGAAAAGAAAAAACTTAAAATAATTACAACTAACAACAATTCCTTTTATAAATAAAATTAAAATATAATAATTCTATAAGTAGTACATACATACAAATATTTAACCACTAAAATATAGCGATTCTTTCATTTAAATATACTCCATAAATTTAAATAATTCTTTAATTAAAATCAATACATAAATAAATTAATTAATTAATTAAAACATACTAAAAGAAATATTTAACCATAGTTACTTATTTAAAATATGGGTTTGTTATTTATTATGTGTAATATTTATTCAAAATTGTGCAATCTTGACTTTAGCAAATTGAAACATGGAAATATTTAACCATAGCTACTCATTTAAAATATGGATNGAAATATTTAACCATAGTTACTTATTTAAAATATGGGTTTGTTATTTATTATGTGTAATATTTATTCAAAATTGTGCAATCTTGACTTTAGCAAATTGAAACATGGAAATATTTAACCATAGCTACTCATTTAAAATATGGATTTGTTATTTATTATTTGTAATCCTTATTCAAAATTGTGCAATCTTGACTTTAGCAAATTGAAACATGTTTGCAATCTTCCACCTATTATTGAAAATCAAGTTTGTTAAGCATTTTAATAATCCTTTATCTAGGCGAATATTTTGCATACATGTATATTCCAATTAAAATTTTCTTAAATTTTCAATTAATAGCAATGTACAATGTGTTTAGAGTAACCCTAACCAATAATGTTAATTTGAGTATGATGGCTATATCTATAATTAGAAGATATTTAAAATTTTCTTAAATTTACAATTAATAGCAATGTCTAATGTATTTAGACTAGTCTTAACCAAACACGTTATCCTTACACCAAAACTGTTATGAATACTATTATTCAATTACCATTATTATATATAAATATTTTTAAGCTTTTGTTTAAAATAAAAAAATTAATATAGTGACACTAATAATTGGAGAAAATATTTTATCCAAACATCAAATTAAAAGCTAATGAATTTAATCACATTAATAATTGAAGAAAATATTTTATCCAAACATCAAATTAAAAGCTAATGAATTTAATCACATTAATAATTGAAGAAAATATTTTATCCAAACATCAAATTAGAAGCATCAAATTAGAAGCTAATRAATGGGARAGAATTTGYTATACCAACTAGATGTAACAACCTTCTAATAACTAATTTCTCATGTAAAAATGGTTTTACTTCTTACTAATGAATATATGGAAAATCACACATTAATTAATAATAAATAAAACAAATAGAAGTTAATAATTCCAGCCACATTTTAAACTGCTCAATAATTCCAACAAGATTTTAACCTGCTCTATGCCCTCTTGAAGATGCTATTGCAAAGTCAAAGCAAACATAGAAACGTATTAGGTGTGGAGTCGACCTCAAAAACCTAAAAAGCGTTGACTTACTCTATCAAATTGTTGTTCAAATTGCAGTTTCATCTTTTTTAATCGATTAGGAGATCCTGTCATACCTTTGTATTGCAGTTGTTGACGCTGCACCTTTCAATGGTTAAGTTTTTTACGACAAATTAAACCATTAAACAATTTGGATACCCTTATCCCAAGGCAGAAGGAGATGGCCAACTAGTTATGTCAAAATAGAATGATGATTGAAAGCGCCAACACTTATATTTAAACCCGGGAAAATAATTGAGAATCAGTCGCATGCATACTATAACTGAGAATCAATCATTCCATCCTATAAATGTAATGTGTGGTGTATGAAAAGTTCTGAAAGTAGCAACTGCAATCATTCCATGCCAGAACCATATATTCAACATCTACAGCAATAACTCCGTTCCATGCCAGAACCATATATTCAACATCTACAGCAATAACTCCATTCCATGACCATTAATCTTTGTTTTTCCTTTGTGTCTCAATAATTGTGATACTCATTTCGACAATCAACTGAATTTGTGAACCAAAGTTGAATATTGTTTGGTCCCGCCATGAAGTGGGCTGGGATCAAAATGAAACCATCCTTTCAAGCATTTTATGGTTCATTCTAGAAGCAGATGTTATCGTGGGTTTGATGCTTATCATTTGGAATGTTCGTACGTTTGTCGAATTGTTGCAGGGCCTAGTTTCGCGGATCCATGTGTGGGCATCACGCGCTTCTGTAACCTTTTTCAAATCTTTGGATATGATTTATGAATTATATTCACATATATGATTTTGGTTGACATAATGGCCCCTTACTGGTTGATTGTGGGCAATAATGGGTGAGGAGTTTGTCAATGACTTGGACGATTGCAGGGACGATAATTAGTTGTTTTTCTATAAATTAGATATAAGGATATATATTCATGGTTATTTCTATTGGGATTTGGTGACAATCAATTATTAATAACAGATTTGGATCTTATTATTCTGGGTTGGTTACAACCATTAGTTGTTTTTCTATAAATTAGATATAAGGATATATATTTATCGTTATCTCTATTGGGATTTGGTGACAACCAATTACCAAGAACAGATCAAATAGACCAAGTTAAGTGACGTAATCTCTATGATCTGAATAATAAGACAATCGATGCCTATGCTTGGTGGAAGTAGCCCAATCTTTGAGTGAACCACGTGAAATTCGTATCTATTATCTGTATGTGATTGTTAATTATCATTGTGAATTATATTTTCCGCATTAATAATTCTAATAAGTGATATCAAAACCTGCTTAAAAGTGACAAATTTCAAAAAAAAACAACATAGATATGAGATGCTTAAATTTATACATCCCGCAAGTCCCTCCTCTCGAAGGGTGCGAAGACTTATTACTCAATTGAAGAAAAGAAACACTGCGTAAATTGTTTTGGATTTCCGCACTCCAGTATTGTGTGATGTGAGGTGCGGCGACTCCTCACTACTCCAAGTGTGAGAGAGGTGCTGAAATTGATTCGCATGGTAAATTGTTTGGAATTTAAGGTATGGTTGAAAAGTTTAAAGAATTAAATAATAAAAGGTGGAGGAGTGTATGAGGTGGTGTTTTTTTAATTAAATACTTAATATTTTTTTTGGATTGTATAAGGTGAAGGAGTTAAAGTAAAAGTGAATATTTCAGTTTTTTTTTTTTAAACTTATATTATTAAACCTTTTTATATTATCAATTTTTTTTATATTATTAAAAGGTTTTTTGAGTTAAATTTTTTTTCTTTTTATTAAAACCATGTGAAGATTTTATTATTATTCTTCTACATTATTGTTTAAAAAGGTCTTTAGGTTTTATAAACAATGGATATTGGGAGATTTTTTGTGTTAATGACTAAGATGTAGAGTTCCAAGTTTGAAGTTGAAAAGTTCAGCGGTAAAAACAACTTTGAGCTCTGGAAGCTCAAGATGCACGATCTGTTTGTGCAACAAGGCATGGTGAAGGCACTTTTGGGAAAAGCAAAGCAACCCGCGACCATAACAGATGATTAGTGGGATGAGATGGATGTGAGAGCACTAAGTTTCATACACCTGTGTTTGGTCGACGATGTTCTGTTCAATATTTTCTCGGAGAAGACAGCAGTCGGTTTGTGGACGAAGTTGGAAAGTCCATATATGATGAAATCCTTGACAAGAAGAATCTACTTGAAGAGACAGTTGTACAGTTTGTGGATGAAAGAAGGTACAAAAGTTGTTGACCATTTAAATACTTTCAATACCCTTATAGTTCAATTGACTAGTATGGAAGTTAAATTCAAAGATGATGATAAGGCTATTACACTATTGTGTCAGTTACCTGAATCTTAGGATAATATAGTTACCTCTATTATCCTTAGCTCAACAAAAGTTTTAGATTATGACTATGTTGTGGGAGCTTTGTTGGCTAAGGAGATGAGGAGAAAATCTAGTAAAGAAACCTCAACTTCAAAGGCAATGTTGATCAGAGGTCGAACCACAGAGAAGAATGAGAGAAGTTCTTTCTAATTTAAGTCAAGACACAGAAAGAGTAAAGCAAAATGCTGGCACTGTGGAAAAACAGGACATCTCAAGAAAGATTGCTGGAAGAGAAAGGAATTTGAGGAAAACTCTACGAAGGAAGCAAGTTTGGTTGTAACAAATTCAGGTATGACTGATCACGTTTTATCCATTTCTAGTAATTTACAATATCAAGATGAATGGAAGTTAGATTCAAGTGCCTCCCACCACATGTGCTCACATAGAAATTGGCTCATTTCTTACCAATCTATTGATGAGGGTGTAGTGTTTATGGGAAATGGTATTCCCTGTAAAAATGTTGGGGTTGGTAGTATTAGAATCTGGATGTTTGATGTTATTGTTAGGGAATTAACGGATATTAGATATGTACCTGAGCTTAAATCAAATTTGATTTCATTGGGAGTGTTGGATTCTTCTGGATATAAGTATACAGGTCAAGGCGAAGCTCTCACATTGTCGAAAGAGAATTTAATAGTGATGAAGGCAACAAATGTTGATAACCTTTATAAGTTGGAAGGCAGTACTGAAGTGGCATCTAAAGTGACAGATATATCTTCTTGTTTATGGAAAAAACATCAAAGTCATAAGAGCAAGAAAGAATTGCAGGTACTAGTAAGCGGTAAAGAATTTCCAGACTTAAAATCTTTGTTTCTAAATTCATGTTTGTTTTATATCTTTGCAAGTTATGATGATGGTATAAAGGGATGTTGTGTGTGGGATCCTACTTCTCAGAAGGTCATCATTGACAGAGATATAGTATGTATGGAACAACCAAAATGGTTGATTCAAGATCACAATGGTAAATTTGTTTGCATGCTATATAATTAATTGTATGGCCTGTTGGTACCCAGGCAAATATACAAGAGATTTGAATCCTTCATAGTGAGTCATAATTTTTCAAAGGGTAGGAATGACTATACAGTTTATAGTAGATTCACAGTCTTGATATTCTTTGTTGATGATATGCCCGATGCAAACCGAAGCATGGATAAAATCGGTAAGAAAATGACTAAGGTGGATAGGACAATTCAGATGAGGGATCAAGGAGAAGAAAAACAAATTATGGGCATGGAAGTACACAAAGATGGTAATGGTAAGTTGTGGTTGGAGTTCAGTATGAACATTGTAAAACCAGTTTTTATCCCTCTTGCTTTCCATTATAAGTTTTCTTCAAGCATAGGGCTTGTCTATAAAGAAGAAAAGGTTATGTCTTGTGTAAGTTCAATAGGAGGTCTGTTGTATGTGATGAAATGGTTAAGACCGGATGTTCCACATGCTAATAATGTTGTCAGATACGTGACAGATTCATGTGTTGCAATGAAATGGGTGCTTCAATGTTTGAGAAGCACAATTGTCACCTATAATAGTTACACTGAGATGGTCTGTGATAATTGTGATGTATATTTTATAGGTGTTTTGGATAGATGGAGATCTATCACTAAATATGTTTCAAAACAAATTTGTGGAAGACATGTTGGAGGTGGAGTGACCCCTCAGGAAATCCAAACTTGTACAAGTCACACAGGAGAGATCATGAAACCAATTTTATTAGAGAATTTGTAGTGGTGCTTGGCTTGTCTTGGCTTGCAGAAAAGGTGATGAACAAAAGGGAGCAAGGTATCAAGTTAATTGTTGTCAAGATGGATATTGTTGGGATTTGGTGACAACGAATTTCTCCACTGATGGATTTGGATCCTATTATTCTGCGTTGGTTACAACCAAATAGACCAAGTTA
>SNQJ01S0015139.1:65191-89507 GCA_010110895.2 Picea sitchensis | reverse complement strand
GGTAAGTTGTGGTTGGAGTTCAGTATGAACATTGTAAAACCAATTTTTATCCCTCTTGCTTTCCATTATAAGTTTTCTTCAAGCATAGGGCTTGTATATAAAGAAGAAAAGGTTATGTCTCATGTAAGTTCAGTACAAGGTATGTTGTATGCGATGAAATGGTTAAGACCAGGTGTTTCACATGCTAATGATGTTGTCAGATACGTGGCAGATTCAGGTGTTGCAGTGAAATGAGTGCTTCGGCGTTTGAAAAGCACAAATGTCACCTATAATGGTTACACTGAGATAGTCTATAATGTATATTGTAATACAGGTGTCTTGGATAGAAGGAGATCTATCCCTAAATGTGTCTCACGACACAATTTTGTAAGACATGTTGGAGGTGGAGTGACCCCTCAGGAAATCCAAACCCGTGCAAGTCACACAGGTGAGATCATGAAACTAGTTTTATTAGAGAAGTTGCAGTGGTGATTGGCTTCTCTTGGCTTGCAGAAATGATGATGAACAAAAGGAAGGAGCAAGGTATCAGGTTAATTGTTGTGAAGGTGGAGATTGTTGGGATTTGGTAACAACCAATTACCAAGAACAAATCTGGATCCTATTATTTTGTGTTGGTTACAACCAAATAGAACAAGTTAGAATATGGATAGGGATTGCACTTATTAATCAGTTTCTTGTGTGAATGTATAAATTAATGTAAGCTCGTAGAGGCAAAAATAACAGAGTGTGAGTGAGCTGATGTAATCTCCATGATCTGAATAATAAGACAACCGATGCCTATCCCTATATCCCAACCTTTCGGTGAACCACGTGAAATCCCTGTGTCTATTATATGTGTGTGATTGTTAATTATCATTGTGAATTGTGTTTTCCACATTGGCAATTCTAACAATCTCTTCCAATGAGCAATTCTTCAAGCTTATCTAGATTGTTGTTGTTATTCACATTTTTAGGGCAATCTAACACTTTTTAGTTTTTAAGATTCTTATTTTCAAAAACCCAATACATTTTGGGAAAAAAATTTCAACATTGAAACTTGATAAGTTTATTATTTTCAGTGTCATGAAATTCCACAGTATGGGAAATCTTTTTCAACATTGAAACTTGATAATTTTCAATGTCATGAGATTCCACGTATTATTGATTGATTGTCAACTTTTATAATCCATACCAAAATCCATTTTCAGGCTTTGTATTGTGCAGATATATTCTAATATAGATCCCAAACATCCACAATCATTAAATAATATTGTGTAATCTTCAAACACAGAAAACATTATTCACCACAAAATTTCCACAGTATTATTGATTGATTGTGGACCTTTAGGATCCATATCAAAAACCATTTTCAGTTTTTGTATCCTGTAGATGGATTCTGATATAGATCCCAAACATCCACAATCATTAAATAATACTGTGCAATCTCCAAACACTGAGAACAATATTCACCACAAAATTTCCACAGTATTATTGATTGATTGTCTATGTTTAGGATCCATATCAGAATCCATTTTCAGGCTTTGTATCATGCAGATGGATTCTGATACAAATCCGAAACATCCACAATCATTAAATAATACTGTGCAATATCCAAATACTAAAAACAATATTCACCACAAAATTTCCACAATATTATTAATTGATTGCAGAGGTTTAAGATCCATATCAGAATCCATTTTCAAGCTTTGTCTCGTGCAAATGGATTCTGATATAAATCCCATCCACAATCATTAAATAATAATGTGCAATCTCCAAACACTGAAAACAATATTCACCACAAAATTTCCACAATTGATTGATGGTGCAAGTTTAAGATCCATTTCAGAATCCATTTTTAAACTTTGCATTGTACAGATAGATTCTGATATAGATCCCAAACATTCATAATCATTAAATAATATTGTGCAATCTTCAAACACTGCAAACAATATTCACCACAAAAATATCTTAATAGAAAGTTTATTATTTATTATTTTGAACTTATATAGTTTTGGACAGAGAACTTGTCCCTTCAAAATGTTATATATAAATCTAACACTTTTAAGAAAGATTCCACACTTTAATTTCTATTTTTAAAAAACCTCCCAAAAAGGATAAGGCTCGCCATATTCATATTTGCCACGCCGACCACCTTCCAACCTTAATTATTTGTATCTGACCTGAATCCAGTGGAGATCCCGTGAAATAAAGCATGTTTGATAATAACATGGATGGCGTCTCTAAGTGGCGAGCGAAAGTGAGATCCTGTGAAATAAAGCATGTTTGATAATAACTTGGCCACTCGGATCAGTGGTTAAATTTGAAGGATAAAGGATAGTTTTTTCTTTATCTAATCGTTCATATACTGTCAATTTTAAAATTTGCACGTCTACTTAATTTTTGAAACTGTCAAAATGATGGATATCACATATAGGTCAATATAATATATTTATAAGTGTTCATAATTGAATCATGCAATCTCAAGTCTCAACTTCTACATAAGTAATAATTTCCAAAATTACGATGTGTAAACTTGTAAAGCATACATGATGCTGTTACAACTAGCTACCAGCTGGCTATAAATTCGTGGAGCACGCTCACAAGTTATGAGGATTTTTTTGGACGGTATCATATCATGCAATCCTGCAGGCTGACTGAGTAGAAAGAAAATATTAGAATCCAGGAATACTGCCCAGCCTCTGGATGCAACTGCTCAAAGAGATACCTCAAATAGATATTTAATATTAAATTGTAATTGTAGTTTATATTTTGTAAAGTATACATAATAATACTTGAATTCTTGGAAATTGTAGTTATATCAATATTTTAGAAATTGTTTTCGTTTTATTAAAATCTATATTATCAATGTAATAAAAGATTTCACAAATTTCATTTTTTTTTATATCTACATTTCACTTATTCACTTTTTTCACCTCTACATTATTAATATATAAGACATTTCTTCAATAAAAGATTTCACAAATTTCATTTTTTTTTTATATCTACATTTCACTTATTCACTTTTTTCACCTCTACATTATTAATATATAAGACATTTCTTCATTTCCCAACATGAACATATAACTTCACTATCAAAAAAATATTTTCTTGGTAACACTTCCCCACAGCATACAGCGCACACCTACACAGTCCTGCCAACGACCTATAAGTAGACTCTAACCACTCTTATTATAAAATTAGTCATATATCTTCAAAAATGTTAGTTGTGCATTCTAAAATTATTGTGGAAAAATATTTTTATTTATTTTGTATGATAACTTTAGATTTTCCTTTTTGAGAATTTTTTTTATAAGATTTATATTTTATTATTTTGTATGATAATTTTATATTTATTTTTTATTTATAAATTTTTTATCAGATTTATGTTGTAACTTGTTATTGGCATTGTTCATGCTGTTTTTTTATTTATTTATATGTTATGCCATATCTTTGTATTTTCTGTATTTGCTTTTATAATAATCATTCATTATAGATTCATATAATATATATTATTTAAGTGAGGCATAAAAATAAATATAAAAAACAATGCAAAAGTTAATTTGAAAAAAAAAACTCAAAAAAACTGGTCATAAAAAATATGAAAAAGTGCCCGCCAAATCTATACATTAACTAAGACTATCTGCCTGCGAATAATTAAAAAAATTAATTATTTAAAAAATTAATAAAAAAAATAACCGCACAAACACAAACACAAACTAGTATTTAGTTTTACAATATAAATACATACACAGATTCATTACATATTCACGTACAGACTATGGGTAGTCGCAGTGCAATACCAATCATTCATATTCATATATAGAGAGAACGCACCAAACAACTTTATGGTTGCAGGCATGCAAAATGAAACAATGTTTGCGTAAGCCTTGCTTTTTCTGTATATACTTTTTTACACAATCTCCAAGATCCTCGATGATAAGGGAGAGTTCAAACGGTTTGTACTTTGGCATCAATAATTGAAGGAGTTCTTGTTTGAATTGACTCCTTCAAAACACTAGAATCCTCAAAAATGATGGTTTGGGTTCATTGGCTTAGAACAACCGTCAGACAATCGCTGTCATTTGAATTATTAGAGCGTCACTGGTAAAATTGTTAATTTTAAATTGTGAAGTTTAATATATATATATATATAATTTGTAAGATGGTTAAAAATATGTGTTTATTTTTAAGAGGTTATATGTTTAAATCTAGAAGGGTAAGGTATGTACATTTATCTAGATTTTTCAAATAAAATTGATAGATAAAAGGAATCTCATATACCAATTTAATGTCTAGATTAACCCTAAACTTAAAAATAAATTATTGTTATTATTATTAATTATTATTTCTTAAAACAATGATACTTACAATTAATAAAAAAAACTATATATTTTTATTATCATCCCATTCGATTTTATAATTACTTTAAGTTGAGAAATCATTTGTAACGCATTGTGAACCAATACAAATGAATTTGAAATTAATCCTCCTAGCACAGTTAGACGTTCAAATTTTTTGTAAAATACCTCACAACTAAGTTGATATAATTGCTTTAAGTTGAGAAATCATTTGTAAAGCATTGTGAACCAATACAAATGAATTTGAAATTAATCTTCCTATTACATTTAGACGTTCAAATTTTGTGTAAAATACCTCACAACTAAGTTGAGAAATTTTAGCTAAATTAAATTGTACAAAAATTTAAATTGTTTGTGAGGCGGTGTGAAAGCATACAAATGAATTTTAAATTTAACATGTTGCCATTACATTTCGAGGTTCAGTGTTTGACTAAAATTCCTTACGCGTTTGTAAATTTTAGCTAAATTCAACTTCTACAAAAATTTTAGGACTTCACATTTTGTTGAATATATGGATTTCAAGCTTGATTTTGGACATGTAAATTTATTATTTGATATTAAATTTTATGTGCTTAAAATTTTTAAGCTTATTCATTTGGAAGTGGTTTTCAAATTTGGTTTTTCAATAATTTGATTGTTCTTCAATTTATGTCAACATAAATTATTGTTTTTTTTTTTAAGAAATAGATTATATTTAAATTCACACATAAAGTAATGTTTAAATTAATAACAAATGTAAATTGAAAAAAGATTTTGGTTTGATCAAATTTCTCATAATATTTAAATTTACACATAAAATAATGTTTAACTTAATAACAAATGCAAGTTGAAAATAGATTTTGGTTTAATCAAATTTTTCATTAAAAAAAAATTAGATTCACTTTATTTAAGTTATTTGAACTTGTAAGTTGTACAAAATTTTAATATTATTTTTTAGATTTTACATTATTTAGAATTTAGTTTTTAAATTTAACATTATTTAAAGATTAATTATACTATATTTAAATTCAAAAAATCTTACTTTTTAAAATTAATCAATCCATTAATAATAAAAAAATCAAATAAAATTATATATAAAAAAAAATATTTTATTTAAAATTTACAACCTAGCACATTTTACTATATCTTTTTTCAATGAAAATTTAATCAATCCTTTATGCAAGTACTCAAACCCAATATTTGAAATTTAAACATTTTCTTCTTTCCACCCACCCATAGATTGTCTTCACAATGAATATATGTGTGGGCTTTCTCTTTATAAGTCAACTTTTTTTGAAGTATATATTGAATAAAAGTGCAATTTATAGGTTGAGAATTTTTAGTCCGGTTCATGATAGCCGTTTTCCTGCACAACCACACATTCAAAATGAGTTTGGACGTAGAATTTCAGTGTTGCTGCAGAGCATTGGACCGTGAGTCAATTGGTATTCAAAATGGGTTTGGACGTAGAATTTCAGTGTTGCTTCAGAGCATTGGACCGTGAGTCAATTGGTATGGATGGTAAGTATCTTTTTTAAAGTGGTATTTAAAATTTTCTCTTGTTCAATGAGTTAGTGTTCTGGTAGTTATTTTACAATGGTTTTTGGTTGTTGTCGATGAATTAGTGTTTTGACCTCATATGTTCAATGAGATTTGTTGTTAAATTTGGATTTCAATTAAGAAGGTATAAAATAGGTTATCAAAAGTTTTAAATTTCTTGTTCACAACAAAGATGTGATTTAATGGTTTTTAGATGGGGAATGTGAGCTATTTTTCTAACTATTGCCTAGTCATATTAAGGGTTTTTTATTTAAATGGAATGTTAAGACTTTAATAGAAATTTGTATTCATTGTCTGTATATTAATTATAGTTATGTGAACTTAATATTGTTACATTTTAGTTTTTTTTTATGTCTTTTATATATGTAGATGAAAGGAATTTAATTGAATGATCATTTTTTTTTTGCATTTTGATATCTTGTAATAGGAGGTTTCCTCTCTCGTTCTCTTGATTTAAAGGCATGGTGTTATTGAATTGGCTCCTTCTTATGATTATTTCACTACTTGGTACATAAAATTTGGTATTAAAGTGGATCATTTTTGGTTTGGCTCCTTCAAATGAGTCATGATACCATTTTCACTGTAACTTTGTTTTGGATCATTGTCATTGCATGGAAATCTTGGGGTTGATGGAGAAAAGAGAAGTACATTGGATATAAATTTAAGATATGGTTTGTCATACTCTCATAGTTTTATAATGTACACGTTAGGGTTTTTGTCTAGTCCTTAAACTAGGCTTAAATAGGATATTTCAGCAAAATAGTGATATAAGATTTCAAGGTCCATCCCAAGAGAAATTGTTGGCATTGGATGAAAAAACTAGGATGTTTTAGGTCCAAATTTTATACCCACTAGATATGTATCATTGAAGTTGTAGTTTGTACAAGTTCACACTCTTGAAATAAGAAAAAACAACATATTTTGGTAATTTCACCATAAATTTCTCTTGGAAGATCCAAATTGCATGTTATCAATGGGAACATTAAGAGGACATAGCATAGTACATCTAGTTAAAATTTCATCAATGGAGTATTAGAATTGGAAAAGTTTTAATAGATTGAAGGCCAGCTAGTAGAGTAGAACCCAAATAAAGGCTTTATAAGGGTTTTGAGGAGACCTTGATTTTAGATTTGTTTCTCCATTTTGCAACAATTAGATTTTTTAGGCTACAGATGTGTACCAATGTCTAAAAATGTAGATCTATTGTGCAATGGATAAAATTTATACTAGGAAGCATACACACAAAGAATATAAGTGAGGTCTACATAAGACACCCTTGTACGCTTATGTTGGTACCTAGCAAGTAATATCATATTAGACATAATTTGTTTATAGGTTTGATCTTGCACATATACTAAGGTATATTGAAAGTCTCGTAGGCATACTTGATACCATACATAGATTGCATTTCAGTTGTCTCTAAAATCACTCTCATGTACCTGGAATCAACCTATTAGGTAGTACACAACTAATGTTATGGTCCATCCTTTTTAGTGGGAGCTATGAAACACAAGTTGAGTACTAATATTGGAAAGTCAGTATTATACCAAAGAGATATAGAGCTTGACACTTCCTAAGTCTATTTCCCATGAGACCATGCAAAACTCTAATACCATCATGTCTAGATGTAGTAAGCCAAATGTGACTCCTTCAAATCCTTTTGAAATCTTTTCCTTAACATAAGAAGAGAATGAAAAATTGGAATTTAAGGTGTCAAAGTTGAAAGAAAAATAGTGAGAATGGAAAATATAAAGATTGAGATCCTAAATATAGTAAGTAAAACATAATTCCATTTAATTTTAAATACGATATCAAGTTAAATATGGAAAGGAGAGATAATATCAAAGACAGTGAAGGATTTAACAAACCCTTTTATCCTAAATTCTCAAGAAGGTTAAAAAGAAAAAATTAATTTAGTCATAGTCACACATGGAAAACATGTTAACATGTGTGGAGAAAAAGAGGATTAAGTCCTAGGCACTTGATCATTCCTCACTTCAATATCCATGCCATCATGGTTTAAACTTGGGACTGAGGAGATTCATTCCCAAGATATATAGGAGGAAATTTGATGGTAATGATCCCAAGTCATGGATATTCTAAATGGAGCAATTATTTGATTTACACCAACTGATGA
This sequence comes from Picea sitchensis, assembly GCA_010110895.2. NCBI lineage: Eukaryota > Viridiplantae > Streptophyta > Pinopsida > Pinales > Pinaceae > Picea > Picea sitchensis. Next base: position 81,494 of record SNQJ01S0015139.1, on the reverse strand, counting down.
TCCGGATTTATGAGCAGAACGAGATTGAAGATCACTGCTCATTCCACTTGGCATATGGTTGAACAAGCCTTTGATCGCAAAGTGGAGGCTTCCTTGTTGGACCTAGGTATGAACCAAGGAACACGACACCATATGGACACATCAGACTTCAAAACCCATGTGGTCTTTTTTCCATCTCGGGAGGCATATATATGCCAATTGATGAGCTTGGTTACCATAAGTGAACTAACGGTACATGAACTAAACTTAGACAATTCATCATCATCCAGATCAACTTAAAATCCATTCTAATCTACCAAAGACATAGGAAATAATATAAATAAGTAGCATTTACCTCTTAATGCTTGTTAAAGAGTTTTGGCTTCAATATAATAGGAATATATGGTAATATGGGCACTATTCAGGTATAAGGGTAGAGTGAAAGTGGTAAAAAGGATAATTGATCATTATAAAATATGAAAAAATAGGAGTCCAACAACTACTAAATATGTCCAAAGGACTCGTCAAGATATAGATATTGCACAACTGAATCGAACAATTCAACAAATGCAAAATGAAATAATTTGTTTGAAAATAAATGATAATGTTGTTCCACAACCAAAGGATGCAATAACTATACCACCAAACTTCAAAGATAGAGTTGATAGAAGTCAGAGAAACAAAGAACATAGTCCTAGAGCACTCAAAGCTCCAAATCCACATGTTGTTGTATTCGAAGAAATTGCTGAAGAAAATCCTCTTGAAGAGAATGAAGAATTTGATCAAATACCAGTGAATGACCAAAATAAACATTAGAATCTATGCAAATGGAAGAAAATTTAGTGTCTCTAATTTAAGAAAATTATGTTGAAAAAGAGGATTACGTGGATGAAGAGATAGAAAATATTGTCTAGACAAGGAGTCAATCAAACAAGTCCAAATCTAGAGATCAATCGAATAAAGAAAAAAAGAAAAAAAAAACAAGATTCCATAGGAAACAAAGCAAAAACTAGTCCATCATCCAGTTGTAAATAAATATCAACAGTCACCACATATGACTTATAATGTAGTTGATGAACTTACTAAACTTTGAATTACTCTACCATACCTGGATGTAGTCAAAATACCTCAACAAAGAGACAATATTCTTAGAATCTTGGAAGATACAAATTCATCCAGCTCTAGGATAGAAGCAACTATTGTAAACACCAAACAACATCAAAATTACATACCAATAAGACCAAGAGGTAAGTTCCACCTTTTTACATATCACTTGAAAATCGTGATTTTACATTACACAATTGCTTGATTGATAGTGGGGCTACAAAAAATATTATGCCATTATCCATCATGGAATATCTAGGATTGGAATTCACAAAATATTATGAAACGGGAGAAAGTATATATGCAATTGATTCCAGAAAAGTTCACGCTTATGGGGAAATCAAGGATTTTTGTGCTTGGATAAGTTCAGCACCCCATGTTACAATGTTATTCACTATAATAGTGGTTGATCTTCCAGCCACATATGGTGTGGTCCTTGGTTGTGATTGGTGTTCTATGATTGGAGAATATATCATGAATGATGGCAGTTGCATGATGTTTCCAAACAAGGATGGGAATCTCATTAAGGTTCCACAAGAACAAAGAAATCTTATATCATTTGAAAATAAGGGAGTTGAATTGATGCAGAATTATATTGATGTTGGGATTAGAAATTTTTCTTTTCAACATGGAACAAATCAATTATGTTAAACCAATGACAAATAATAATTTTCAAGGATTTTTGAAAATGACATTTGATGGAGCTTGCTCTAAATCTAGCATTGGAATTGGTATTGTTTTAAAAATCCCACAATCTTGTGTTTATCCACATGTCATCAGATTTAAGTTTCCATACACCAATAATGAAGTTGAATCAGATTTTCGATAATGATGAACATATTGTAAATTTCCTCTCATATTTACAACCAATATTTTTAAATGTCTCGGTTAATGATGAAACACAATCCTACATTAAGGATGAAGAAACTCACTAAAAGGTGACTCAGGAGCAAAGTTTTGCATCTCTCCCAAAAAATTATGTTAGTGTTGAATCACTCTTCACAAGGGATGATTAAACAAAGAAAAAGAACACAATTGATGAGTCTTCCCTTAGAAAGGTTCAAGAAACCCATAAAATTAAGATTGCTAAATATGAAGCTCCAAATTACATAAATATGGGTATTGATTGTACTACAAAAGAAATTAAGAAGTACACTCTTCTCTTTAAATAATTTCAGGATGTTTTTGCATGGACGTACGATGATTTGAAGGAATATGATAAGTCCATATTTGAACATAATATACCACTCAAAGAAGGTTTCAAACCTTTCAGGAAATAATTGAGAGTGATTAATCCAAAGTTGAAACCTCTTGTAAAATTGGAACTTGAAAAGTTGAAAAAGGATGGTATAATTTTCTCTGTCAAACATTTAGAATGGATATCCAATATAGTGGTTGTCACACGGAAGAATAGTGAAATTCGGCTTTTTGTATATTTTTGTGATCTTAATCGAGCAAGTGTTGAGGATAACTATTCGCTTCCCAACATGGAAATGTTGTTGCAACAAGTGATGGGCTCTGCATTAATGTCCATGTTGGACAGATTATCGGGATGTAATCAGGTGCTTGTTGTGGAATAAGATAGACACAAAAAATCTTTTTTAAAACCATAGGGAACATATTCTTACGTCTGAATTCCTTTTGGATTGAAAAATGATGGTGCTACATTTCAAAGAGTTATGGACCATGCTTTAAGTGATTTGGTTGGAAAATTCATAGAAAATTACAAAGATGATCTAATTGTTCATTCAAAGTTGAGAGAACATCACCTAAAACATCTAAGTAAAGTTGTTCAATGACGTAGAATGTATGACATATCTCTCAATCTCAAGAAATTCTTACTTGCAATATCATAGGGGAATTTGGTTGGTCATATAGTGAGCAAAGAAGGCATTTATAATGATCCAAAAAGAATTAAATCCGTAAATTACTTGAGTCCTCCTACATCTCGTAAAGGGGTACAATATTTATTTGGAAAAAGATATTTTGTGCAAAGATGTGTTCCTGATTATGCTACAATTTTGAAACCAATCAACAAGTTATTGAATAAAGAAAAAATATTTGAATGGACCCCAAAAACTCAAATGGATTTTTCAAACATCAAACAAGCAATCACCATTGCTCCTATTCTTGTTAGATCTAATTTAGACACACATTTCATATTGTATTCATTTGCTTCAAAAGAGACTATTATTGCTATACTTACTCAAAATAATTTAAAGGGGGAGGAGCTTCCAATTTCTTTCATGAGAAAACCTTACATGATTATGAATTGAAGTATTCTACTATAGAAAAGAAAGTTTTTTCTTTTGTGAAGGAAATTGCTCATTTTAGAACTTATATTTTATCAACACTTGTTATTTCTTATGTACCACATTCTCCTGTTAAGATGTTGCTCAACCAAAAATTCATAGAAGGGAGATGGGAAAATTGGTTGGATAAACTTCAAGACTATGATATTCAAAATTAAACCTATAAATATGGTTAAGGGATAAGGATTATGCAATATAATTGTTGGCATTGAAATTGTGAATATTAGTCCTCCTCATACAGATGATTCAACCATACACGATTTGTATGTATCAAGTTATGAATGGTATATGGAAATTGTCTTTTATTTAATATTAGGGGAATTTCATGTTGGAATGTCTTCAAAAGAATGAATATCTTTTAAAATGAATACCAATCAATATGTTCTAGTCTCTGGAGTTTTGTTTCGAAGAAATCTTGATGGCATATTTTTAAGATGTTTAGATCCTTCAAAATCCTGTCAAACATTACAAGAATTTCATGGAGGAGTTTGTGGGGGATGCTTTCGCATGTGAAGTGTCTTCTCATAGGATTATTATATTTGGTTATTATTGGCCAACTATTTTCAAAGATTCCTATTCAATGATTAGAAAATGTCTTCCTTGTTAAAAATTCTCTAGAAAAATGAAAAGAACAACTATGCCCCTAAAACCTATCTCAGTTGGAATCCCATTTGCAAAATGGGGTTTGGATGTTATTGGCCCTATTAATATAAAATATAGTAGAGGGAATTCATATATCCTCACTGCAACTGATTATTTCACAAAGTAGCCAGAAGTTGTGGCATTGAAAATTGTTGATTAAAAACAACTTATTCAATTTTTGAAGGGTAATATTATATCTAGGTTTGGTGTCCCTGAGAAATTCATAATAGATAATGGTTATATCTTCATTGTATCAAAATTCATGAAGTTTTGTGGAGAATATGGTATTTTAATGGGACAATCATCAAACTATTATCCTCAAGGTAATAGTTTGGTTGAATCCACCAATAAGACATTAATTCAAGTGATTAAAAAGATAATTTCAACAAATCAAAGGAGTTAGCACAAAAAACTAATGAATTTTCTTTGGGCCAACCAAGTCACTCCAAATAAAATTACAGTTCATTCACATTACACTTTGGTATATGGAAAAGAAGCTAGATTTCCAATACATTTGGAGCGTAATGCATTAGCCATTGCCACAAAAACTGAAGATGAAGAAGGAATCACCCCTCTCCAAGCATGTTATTATCAGTCAATTCAATTGGGGGAATAGAGTATACAAACAATGATAACCATAAACAAAAGATAACAAACAGTTAAAAATCATTTTGATCAAAGTGCCATTGCCAAATATTTCCAAAAAGATTAGTTGGTTTTACTTTGGAACAAGGAAAAGGAAAAATATTCTCTTCATACTAAGTTTGAAGCTCTCTAGATCATACCATATCAAATTGAAAACAAATTGGGTTTCAATTCTTATTTGTTGAAATATATGGAGGGAATAGTTCAAATGATGCATGTAAATGGGAAATATCTCAAAAATTTCTTTATTTAATTCCATGTCATCACCAATGTACATAGTCTTTCTTTTATTCCTCATCTTGTATATTTCCACTGTATATTTCACCCTCATAATTTATTTTTCTTTCCCTCAAAAATCACTTTATTTCTCTTTTGACTCCATTACCCAATGTATAAGGCTCTATGGATTCTCAGCAACCTGCAAGGGGTTACTATCGGACAGTTGGAGCCCGATGTTGATCAACTTTCCTTGATTAGTGTTCTATGTGATTTGGTAGTACCTAGTGTATTTTTGTACATGTTATATACTTAACCATTTTTCACAAATGTGGGTTGCAAGAAGGCCTTCCCTTATCCCCGAAAACTCACAAGCCCACAAGCCCACAACCTTCCATACTTAGTTTATTTTCGCTTCACATGACCTCACTTTACCCTATACCTGCATTACTTTCCAAGTGTCTTCTATGCTTAGTCATTTTCTTTGTTTGAGGGAGTCTTGTTGTGGGGAAAATGTTATTTCCAAAACTCCTACAACCCGCATTTCCGCATCCTACAAAATAAACCTGCATTTCCGCATCACTCAAAAATAACCAGCACTTACACTTAATTTATTTTATAAATGCAGATGATGGAGATCCCCTTCATTCAATCCCTTGACATCCCACAACCTGCAACCCACATTTCTTCATTCTCCAAAATGACCTTCGCATTACTCATTATAAACTTTTCATACTTAGCATATTTTCATGAATCTTGACACGTAAGCACCACTTCCAAGAACATTTCTAACTTTACTCCCACATCAGTGGTCACATGTTTGGATTAATACCATTATTTATGTGACATGAATTTCGTAAAATCTCCGCTATAAATTCAAATACAAGTAGTTATTAACATTAATGAGATGAATATCCCAGCATATGATATTACGATAAATCTATGTTGAATTTAGTAATGTTTCTCGATATCAGAGATATTACTTCAACAAGACTGCTACCTAGTCACTAAATTAAACTAAACAAAGCATGTACACTAAGAGAAAAGACTTATCTTGTGGAGATACAATTAACACCCTTGGATGTGAAGACCATGAGTTTCAATGGTTTGAGTCTTACAAGTGGTATTCGGGACTCTCACCCAAGGAAAGAAGCTCGAACAAAGTTTGGAATTCAAGAATAGCACAGGTTGGATGTATGCCCGAGGTTTTCGACTTCAAGGAGTTAGTTTTATGGTATGCAGAAAAGTTCAAAATTGAATAGAGGATAGTTCAGCTCAAATAAAAGACACATGTCTCTCTCACACTGACTATTTTTAGGAAAATGTCACGACTTTCAACACCTAATAAGACGCTCAAGGATTTTAAAGAAAATACCTTTATGAAATCCAATGATGGAGGATAAAACCTTTTAAATGTATTTCTTGCAAAGTCAGTCAATGATTCTGGAGGTTCTTCTCAGATGGAGGTATGCTCACTCAAATATCAATACAAGGAATTTTCATGGTTATTTCCTAGGATTGTTGGCCAATATTCTACAGTTGTTGTTCTAAATTATCTTCTTTATATTCTACATTACTATATTCATTAAAATTTCAACTTTGATTAGGTGCGTGTTATTTCAAATGAAGTCTCTTTTCAATTGGGAAATTTCTGCAAAACAAAGAAGTTTTATATGAATTCTTATTTGATTTATGTTATTTTCTACTGCCATGTATTTGAATACTTACCTCAATCAATAAATGTAAATAATAATAAGGATACGGTACAGTTCTGGTATCCACCACTCTAGAGACATAAGGCCCCTTACCATTTACCAAGTGAAGAGTTTTTTTTTATCCACATTCAAGAATATGATCCATGGTTCTTTTACACAAATATTATCAAGAGAAGCTATAGTTTTTCTCGCTGGAAAGGGAGTTTTTGAAATTTGAGATGAATTCAGCTATATCATATTACATGGGTTTCAAGGAAAACCCTTTTTACTCCCTTACTATGTTTGTGATAGTTTTTTTATAGTTGAGACATGGAAATAGTACAGATCTTGGGCTCACTTTTTCAAAGAAAAAAGGAAAAAGAAATCCATTCCATTACCTATAAAACTTGGAGAGATTACAGTTAAAATTAAATCTCACCTCGATGAACTTGTTGTTTATTTTGACTCCTTTAAAATGAGATAAATCCATAAATTTGAGGGCTTAACCCTGATGGTGTATTTATAACTCATATGTTTCCATTGGTTATGGTGCATATTTTATTAAGTGAGTACAATTGGACGAAGGAGGAGGGGATAACCAAAACCCTCAAAGAAATTCCCTTGAAAATCACCAATTACCCTTGCAATATGATATTGACACTTTGGTCAGTACCAATGATCAATATAGAAAAAGAGGGTGAACTACAACAAGTAGTAACCTAAGCTTATCCCATATTCCTCAAAATATTTCTTCAATAAATTGGATAAAAACTCATGGTAACGATGGAGAACAAAGGAAAACCCTTGTTGGAAGTTTTGGTTATGGAGGAGACAAGGACTCTCCTTAAAAAGTTATTGAAAAATCACATACAATATTAAGAAGTACAAAACGAAAAAGGGAATATGTTGAAAAAGTGAATCAGGAGGTTCAAGAATGTGAAGTCATTTCTCAAGAGATGGAGGTCGATGTTATGGTTGGAGTGCCCAATTGGGTGGAACAAAAATTGATTGAAAGAAGAACAATAGTTGAAGAATTGGCTTGTGAAGAGCCAGCAGTTTTTGAAGAAGAATATGTTGCATTTAACCCAAGTTCCAAGAAATCGCAAATTGAAAAGCTAAATATGAAGAATAAAAAAGTTGTAGAAAAATGGAACTATGAAATTGATATAGTAGGAGTGAAACCCTCTAAATTTTTAGAATTTCATCGGGCCATAGGGGTTGCCCTAAAATATTCAACTAAAGAATAGGAGAAGAAAAAAATAATATTGAAGAAAAGAATAAAAGAATTAGAAGATGCTATGTTTCCCAAACCCTTTTTTGTTGAACCAACATCTACTATTAGACCACTTGATATTTTAGAGGATGCACCATAATCAAGTTTGAGACTAAAAGGGGATTCAATTTTATTGACATCCTTTAGGAAATATGTTGGAGCTAATATAAAGAAGAGGGTTACTTTAATCCTTGATGATTTGGAATTGTTTACTAGTTCAACTAGTATCTCTACAAGGATTTTAAATCTTAAATAATATCTCCACAAAGATTTAGAAAATGATGAACATTTCTACAAGGAAGTTGTTAGCATTTTTAGTGCCAGAATATCAAGCATGAATGTTATCCACCAAAGAGAACAAAATCTTCCATCAAAGGTCTGACTCAAGCAAATAAATGCATGTTGGTCAAGGAGAATCAAATGTTTGCGGGAAATGATTGTTGAGTTTGATGTTATAAAATCAAAAATAAGTCACTTGTTTTTCAAGCTTGTTGATGTAACTAAGGAGTTATAGGTTCCACATTTAGTAATGGATTATATAATGTGTACAAAGCATCAATTTCAATAACATCTAGAAGCCCTTAAAATTTCATGGGGCAATGAGTTTAACAACCTAACTAAACTTTCACAAGAGGAAGTTGAAAAGTGGTTAGTCCACTAGGTAAACAAGAATGAAGATAAAGAAGATATAATTCATCAGTTAGGTTTTGGATTAAAGGATATTGAAGATGAGTTGTTCGATCTCAAAATCAAGCATGAGCTAATTATTTCCCCCATGCAAGAATATATTGAACAATAGTTAAGGAATGATTTGGTCAGAATAATCGATCCTAGTTATCAAGAAGCAGTTACAACCATTAGGGCACCTCCAACAAAGAAAAATATAAATGAAGCTTCAAAAAGAAAATAGAATAGAGTTTTCCCATCATAGTAAGTAGAGTAAACCTTTCATTAAGCCTTTTCCTGGACTTTATTTCCTCTCAGTTGGTATTCATCCAACCTTTCCTTTTCATGGTATATGAATATGAAAGGTCGATTCTTAATTATTTTTTTCCTTTTCTTCCATGTATTTTTCATCTATTATATGGTCCACGAGATCCCCATCCTAATTTGGTAGGAAGAATGCATTTTATTTTCCAAATATTGTAAACTATTTTCAAACATTTGTATAACTTCTTTTAGGTTCCCAGAGAACTATTTGGGGCACATGTCTAGTGTTTTCTCAGACTTTGAGTTTTAAGCATGAGATTTCAAGTGTGTGTCTATCAAAATCCCTTTAAGTTTTAATAGAAATATCGTGGTAAGTTCTCTACATATGTGGTCCTTAATTCCCATCTTATCAAATTATATGTCTTACTTTATTTTATGTTATTATGGAAATGATATTATGTGAGATTTCTCATTTTATTCCTTTACATTCTTGTATAATATTTACCAATGTGAATATTCATTCCTTAACAATCCTGGTCCTTTCTCAGACATTTTCTTTATTGCAATTTTATTTATTTATGTATTGTATTTATTAAAGAGGAGTACAACCTTTCAAAAAATGAAAAAGGATTTATCCTTGTGATGTTATATCCAATACTTTGAACAGTCCTAGAGATCAACAAGGTGACTCCACACTTTTAGGAGAAAGACCTTGGGTCCTTCTAGATCGATGGAACAGTTGGTCAACCACTTTGAATCAAAGATTCAAAAGTAGCAAGACACTAAAAACCTAAGGCCAACTAAACAAATAAACACAAAGCCCACATCTAAAAATATACTGAGAAGATTCAACAAACAAACTACCCTTCCAAAGTTCATCCCAAGGTCGTTAGGTCCTTAATCTAAAGCAATGAAAAATTATCAAAAGGACCTTCTAAAACCTTATATGGGTTGATTAAGTCTCAATTCTAGTTAATGAAGGAACAAGAGACAGTTACAATAACCTCCGGCAACAATCACCCAAGGCACAAGTACCCTCATGGAGACGTGCACCCTCCAAGGGAGTTGAAATGGTAATTATGAATTTTCCTCAGGCACCGCTAGCACTTCCCACTCACATTCACCCATGAGTTGTCTTAGGAATGTTCACTAGAGTTACCAATTCATAATCGGTGACTGGGCGGAACAATCGTGGGTCGAGATCACACGTATGGGTAGGGAAACAAAGATCAAATATTTCTAGAAGTGATGTCACCCAGAGGACCAGACACTTCGAAAAAAACCCATATATGTAGTAGTCCAACAAACATAAAAAACAAGAGAAGAGAGGATATCACCTCCACTTGCTCCTAGTTTGACCTTGTGCTTAACACCTATGTAAGAGGTGTGTTCTCAGAAAGTGATTCGTTCTAATATTGGATTTCCACTCACTAAGAAATCCTAGTTTGAGTTTGTGGCAGTGGAGATTTTACTCTTCAATCCTAATCCAAGGTCCTAATTGCTAGACTATTATTGGTTTTCTATAAAGAAAAGTCTAGTTGATTTTAAGTTAGGTGTTTTTTTTTAAATGGTGGTTGATTATTTGGGGATACAATCGTGCAACTAATGGTGTTTTTCATAATCTTGTAGAAAGAAAATTCTAAGAACATTGGCAAACAAAACTTCACACTTATTCTTCAATGTGTTTAGTTTTCAATGTAAAGCATGAACAACTTTTTGAAATCAAATCATGGTGCGGGATGAAAACACTAAATGAAATTTTTATTTTTTGATACTTGTGACAATGAAACCCTACTTAATAACAAAACCAAAAGGAAAATGCAATTGAAGAAATACTACTCTCAAATGCACAAACAACAAAGAAAGAAAAACACAATGAAAATGTTTTTTTTTTCTTTTCCTTTGAGAATGGATGTTAAATGAAAGCATGCAAACACTTTTTCCATTGGAAATCCTATTACAAGCAGACTCTAAGAACCAGAATAGTAAATATAGTGTAGAAAAGCAAGGAAAAAAGGGAAGAAAAGGAGAAATTTTGAGACTTGGGACTCACATGTGCTCTCTGTGAGAGAAACCTACATATACCCACACCTTTAATGAAGGAAACAAACATGTACATGCTATGTTGACAAGAGAAAGGTGCATGCATGTTTATTTAAGAGAATAGTTGAAGGAAACAAGCGTGTACACGCTTTGTTCACAAGATAAAGGTGCATGTATGTTTAGTTAAGAGAATAGTTTTCCATAATACCCACAGGAAACTCTTGCAAATTGATATACTAGACTGACAACAAGAAAAACAGATTGAAAAATCAACAAAGGACCCTAAACTAAGCCTAAAAGAATCAAACCAAATCCTATCAAGACTAACTCAAGGAGTTATCCCCAATGGAGTCACTAGCTCTATTACAAATAAAATCTATTATATGGCTAGGATGGACCATTAATAGAGATAAATTCAAAGAAAAATACAATTCTTTCTCTAAAGTAGCGTACAATGATTTCTATATAACTACCAGTTAGTTACAAGCAAAGTTACCTGGTTCTAATGGTTGGTTGGATATGAGTCTTGCAATTTGGTCTTTCTCCTATCCAAGTTCATATACCTACACACAAAGAATAAAACATCTTCCTCAAACTTGTTGGCAGAAACAAAGATAAATATGCAATAAATATCTTAACTAACTCTACCATGTGAGTCAAAACCACATCCAAAAACTAAAAGGAGATCAAATTGTTGAAATTGAAACCGAATTTGGGGGAGAGAAAGAAGATAGATCTTCATTTTATTATAGTAAATAGTGATACATAAAACATATACCTAATCTTGATTTTGACACTATCTATAACTACTATTCAGATTCCTCCATCCCTAGGCCACTCAGGATTGCTTCAAACTCCAATTCTCTTCTCCAAGTGAGTATGAGGAAAACCTAGAGGTTTTAGATCTCAACAAGAAAGGGAGAGGGTAGTTCAGGAAACAGGGGCTTCCTAGGAGATGAATGTCATAAAACCCAAAAGGATACGACTAACTTTGATTGATTTAGGAAAGACAATAACTCTTCTATGGTATTATTGTTTCCACTTCTCTCTAGAAATTCCATCCATTAGGCCTCTTTTTATACCATTTCAAGATGGTTTAGACCATTTTATAGTTTTAGGGAATTACAAAGGTAGTTTTCCTATAAACCTCTACCAAGAGCGCATAATTTTCATGAATTTATATATATATTTAGTCATTTTTTAAGGTACACTTTCCTTTTGTGAAGATAAAGGGTGTGTGCATGCTCCTCTTGTGAGAAGATAGTGTATGTGGATTTATAAGGAGGATTTTGGGGAAAAAATCAAAGTGGGCCCAAGTTGCAAGGGATAAGTATGAAGGGGATAATGGCTAAATAAAGGCATCTATGTCATGAGGGTGGAAAAAGATGCTATAACACAGATGTATATCCAAAATTGTGTGGACGTGCCAAGGAATTCTATACACACTAGGTACGTTAATTGAGCTTCTATGTCAACCAAAAGTTAGGGGGATATTGGTTCAAGACTTCCAGGATACTCTTTGAGACATAAAGACTATGCTTTAAAATTTCTTTGCCATGGGCCAGGTTGTTAAATTATAACATGAAGAACCCTTTGGTTAGGTTGCATGTGTGGATACACCACCAACAATAGGTATCCTAGGCCTCACGAATATATTTTTGGATAGTTGCATCAAGGGGATACTCAAGCCACAAAGTATCCTAATATCATTCCCACCCAAAATAAATCACGAAATCCATCATACTTAGAATCAAAAAAATGAATATTTAGTTCAAGTAGAGGGTTGTCATTACCTCGTGGTATACTTTTGGAATGAACCTTTGGGGAGCCTTGGGTTTAGAAAGAGGGATAGATCATCAAAGGCCATCGTGCCCTGCCTTATAGTGAAGATGTCATTGTCGCGTAAAGCCAACTAGGTCATAGTCAATGCTACAAGGACAATATGATATTCTCACATGCCAAAATATTTTAAGTCACAAATTCTTACCGAAGTCAATATTTTTTAATATGACTATGTTATTCACAATGTAAGTGAGAAAATGTACTAGTACCGTAGTTTTAGAAGTATTGATCTCTGTTTAGAAACTCCAAATCCATCATATGAAACTCCAATCTTATAATACCAACCAATGCCACGACAAAAGTAAGCTCAAGGAGAATTGAATTGGAAAATGAAATGCAAGTTGATCAAAACATGACTCAATATTTAATTTCAAATGTCAATACCTCCTATCCCTTAATTGTTTAGTAATTGTAGCTTTAATTGCTTAGTAGTTGTAGTGGCATAGAAATTGAATTTTAAAACATGACTCTCTAACTAGTATTGAATTCTAAAGCATGCTATTTAATTTGTAAGATTTGTAGTTTCATGTCACTAAGATAAGAGAATGTCGCCCTATTTTTCCTAATTTACCTTAACTAAAATATCAAAAAAGAATAGAAATAATGAGTTCATACTTTGTTAAAAAAAGTGATGATAGTGATGATGAAAATAATGAAAATTGATACACCATGGTTTACAAACCTTCATCCTTGATTTTAAAATTCTAAGAAAGCCTCCAACTAAAACTATGCAAATTGAACATTATGTAAACTACCATTATACATATTTATATATTTAAATCACAAATTTATCCTTTTTGAATTCAATAAAATAATACATTATTATTATTTGATTTTTTTAATTTAATATATTTATTTTTTAAATTATACATATTTATATATTTAAATCACAAATTTATCTTTTTTCAATTTAATAAAATAATACATTATTGTTATTTGATTTTTTAAATTTAATACATTTATTTTTTTAATTTAATACGGATACAATATTCACAATATAACTGAGAAAATTTACTACAAGGTTTAAAAATATTGAGAAACCGTATCCTTTTTCAATTTAATAAAATGAATACATTATTGTTATTTGATTTTTTTAATTTAATACATTTGATGGATACAATATTAACAATATAAGTGAGAAAATTTACTACAAAGTTTAAAAATATTTAGAAACCGTATTTTTTTTCAATTTAATCAAATAATACATTATTGTTATTTGATTTTTTAAATTTAATACATTTGATGGATACAGTATTCACAATAAAAGTGAGAAAATTTACTACAAGGTTTAAAAATATTGAGAAACCGGAAATCTATTTTATGAAACTACCGTACCCGAATACCAACCAATGACACTACATAGAGGCAAGTTCTAAGAGAATCGAATTTGCAAACTAAAAGCACAGTCATAAAAAAATCGCTAATATTTAATTTTATTAAATGTCAATATATGATATACATTAATTGTTTAGTAAGTGTAACCTTAATTTCATAGTAATTGCATTGGCATGGAAATTGAATTTGAAACATGATTTTTCAATTGTATTGGATTTTGAGGAATGCCACTTAATTTGTAAGTTGTGTAATGTAGCAAAATAATTTGAAACGTGATTTTTCACTTGTATTGAATTTTGAGGACTCTCACTTAATTAAGTTGTAGTGTAATGTAGCAAAATAATAATTGAGTGTTGAGAATTTAATTTTATTTAAAATTTTGTTAATGTTTATTTATTAATCAAATATTTTAGATTGTTAAAAAAAAAAAAATTGTAATTTGTAGTTAAAATTTTTATGATGATGATGACAGTTAAAGTTTATTTAAATTAAAATTGGTCTATTTATCTTAAAAAAAACAAGAGATAATTTGAATTTTTTTTAAATGTTATTTCTATACTTGAAAAACATTAAGAGAAATTTTTTAAGATCACTAAAGTTTTGATAACTTGGAAGGTTAGAAAGGTCAGTATTGTGATAAATATTTAGAAATTGAGATTTAATTTGGGTATATCCAAGAAATTATAGGAGAAAGTGTTTTTCATCTTCAACCCTTTTAGTTAATATTATCCATAGATATTCTGCAGAATAACTTTTAGACCCCAATGGTTTAAAGACTTGGTAACAATTTTGGTGAGCCTCTTGTTATCCATGTCGTTTATCTTGTTCTTATACATCAAGTATCTAATTATAATTATGCTCTCAAGTGGTAAAAACTAATTTAAATGAGGAAGATAAAATAGAGTGTATTATCCTTAATTTTAAGATTATAAATTATAAAATTCTTTTGAATCTGTGATATCTTTATTTAAGATTCTTTAAAAATGTGTTATATCTTTCTAGAAAATTCTATAAAGATCTATTCTATATTAACAGTTTAAAGTAGATAACGTTACTGTGCTAAATGATTAAAATGGCCACTATTGAATCAGACAAAACAATGCCAGAGAAATTGATGCTTAGCCAGGCCTAAGACTCTTAGGTCTTATATGAGGGCCAAAATGTTCGATGACCGTGAAATTCCAACACTCCCATATAGCCGTCACTGGTCAGCCATGGCTTTTATAATTATCATCACCGATCCGTCGCGATGAAAGGGCGGCATTTGTTTATCACAGTACACGCGTGCCGAGTGGAGGCACATGATCGTGATTCGTGACACATCTACATGTACAGGGTCAGTCGACGGGCACCACGGTGTCCTTGTTCTGCGTTGACATTACCAGGGTGTCCTTGTTCTGCCTTGGCCAAATCCCTGCTTCGTGTCCGTCCCTTTAATGTGTTTGGGGATAAGTTGAGAACATTAACATGATAAATGATAAAGCTACAAACAGAAATCAATCCTTCCCTCTACATATGATTCTCTCTGCCCCACCCTGTAGCGTTCTCTAACGGGATCTGCTAAAGAAACGGGTCAAACTATGTGAAAAATGGATGGGAAAGATAGTCCAGAGTCAATAAAAACAGTGGTGGGAGCACTCGTCCTGTTTAAGAGATTAGTTTTGTCCGGCCAATCTTTGAAATGTCTTTGTTTAGAAGATTTGTCGGAGCTTTGGTCTGTACTTCGACTTACATTGTGAATTTTTTCCCAATATTGATGGGTATGCAATCTGAAAGGCGAGTACGAATGATGCTTCATATGGAATTACTGGGGTTATACAATGGAATACAGCCGGGCGGCTCTCCTATAAATAGCCGTGAGTTTCAGTTGTGCTCTGCCCTTCTCTGAGCACTCGAAAGTAGCATTTCGGAGATTTTCGGAACTGAGAAAAAACCTCCGAGCTTCTTGTGTTAAGAGATTACTGCTGTTCACAATCCAAAAATTAAGTTGAGGCTTTGGTAGTTTTGATTGTGTTAGAATGGCTCAGAATGACGCAGCTCCTCGTTGCTACTTGCAAGTAGAATTACAAGGCAATATGGAGGAGATTTGCACAGAAGCCGATCACTTGGAGAACGGAAAGGTTTCAGATTTCAAGAACATTGACGACGATGGCCGCATGAAACGCCAAGGTATTGTACTTAATAAATTTGTTTTAAGAATATTGAACTGCAAGTGCTGTTTGTGACTGAACCTGTTGCTGTATGCCTCACTGGGCACAATGAATTTGCTATTGTATGCTTGAGTTTTC
>SNQJ01S0015139.1:40255-65181 GCA_010110895.2 Picea sitchensis | reverse complement strand
AAGTGAGAAAATTTACTACAAGGTTTAAAAATATTGAGAAACCGGAAATCTATTTTATGAAACTACCGTACCCGAATACCAACCAATGACACTACATAGAGGCAAGTTCTAAGAGAATCGAATTTGCAAACTAAAAGCACAGTCATAAAAAAATCGCTAATATTTAATTTTATTAAATGTCAATATATGATATACATTAATTGTTTAGTAAGTGTAACCTTAATTTCATAGTAATTGCATTGGCATGGAAATTGAATTTGAAACATGATTTTTCAATTGTATTGGATTTTGAGGAATGCCACTTAATTTGTAAGTTGTGTAATGTAGCAAAATAATTTGAAACGTGATTTTTCACTTGTATTGAATTTTGAGGACTCTCACTTAATTAAGTTGTAGTGTAATGTAGCAAAATAATAATTGAGTGTTGAGAATTTAATTTTATTTAAAATTTTGTTAATGTTTATTTATTAATCAAATATTTTAGATTGTTAAAAAAAAAAAAATTGTAATTTGTAGTTAAAATTTTTATGATGATGATGACAGTTAAAGTTTATTTAAATTAAAATTGGTCTATTTATCTTAAAAAAAACAAGAGATAATTTGAATTTTTTTTAAATGTTATTTCTATACTTGAAAAACATTAAGAGAAATTTTTTAAGATCACTAAAGTTTTGATAACTTGGAAGGTTAGAAAGGTCAGTATTGTGATAAATATTTAGAAATTGAGATTTAATTTGGGTATATCCAAGAAATTATAGGAGAAAGTGTTTTTCATCTTCAACCCTTTTAGTTAATATTATCCATAGATATTCTGCAGAATAACTTTTAGACCCCAATGGTTTAAAGACTTGGTAACAATTTTGGTGAGCCTCTTGTTATCCATGTCGTTTATCTTGTTCTTATACATCAAGTATCTAATTATAATTATGCTCTCAAGTGGTAAAAACTAATTTAAATGAGGAAGATAAAATAGAGTGTATTATCCTTAATTTTAAGATTATAAATTATAAAATTCTTTTGAATCTGTGATATCTTTATTTAAGATTCTTTAAAAATGTGTTATATCTTTCTAGAAAATTCTATAAAGATCTATTCTATATTAACAGTTTAAAGTAGATAACGTTACTGTGCTAAATGATTAAAATGGCCACTATTGAATCAGACAAAACAATGCCAGAGAAATTGATGCTTAGCCAGGCCTAAGACTCTTAGGTCTTATATGAGGGCCAAAATGTTCGATGACCGTGAAATTCCAACACTCCCATATAGCCGTCACTGGTCAGCCATGGCTTTTATAATTATCATCACCGATCCGTCGCGATGAAAGGGCGGCATTTGTTTATCACAGTACACGCGTGCCGAGTGGAGGCACATGATCGTGATTCGTGACACATCTACATGTACAGGGTCAGTCGACGGGCACCACGGTGTC
Organism: Picea sitchensis; assembly: GCA_010110895.2. Classification (NCBI taxonomy): domain Eukaryota; kingdom Viridiplantae; phylum Streptophyta; class Pinopsida; order Pinales; family Pinaceae; genus Picea; species Picea sitchensis. The sequence goes on along the minus strand of SNQJ01S0015139.1, from coordinate 63,749 downwards.
CTTGTTCTGCGTTGACATTACCAGGGTGTCCTTGTTCTGCCTTGGCCAAATCCCTGCTTCGTGTCCGTCCCTTTAATGTGTTTGGGGATAAGTTGAGAACATTAACATGATAAATGATAAAGCTACAAACAGAAATCAATCCTTCCCTCTACATATGATTCTCTCTGCCCCACCCTGTAGCGTTCTCTAACGGGATCTGCTAAAGAAACGGGTCAAACTATGTGAAAAATGGATGGGAAAGATAGTCCAGAGTCAATAAAAACAGTGGTGGGAGCACTCGTCCTGTTTAAGAGATTAGTTTTGTCCGGCCAATCTTTGAAATGTCTTTGTTTAGAAGATTTGTCGGAGCTTTGGTCTGTACTTCGACTTACATTGTGAATTTTTTCCCAATATTGATGGGTATGCAATCTGAAAGGCGAGTACGAATGATGCTTCATATGGAATTACTGGGGTTATACAATGGAATACAGCCGGGCGGCTCTCCTATAAATAGCCGTGAGTTTCAGTTGTGCTCTGCCCTTCTCTGAGCACTCGAAAGTAGCATTTCGGAGATTTTCGGAACTGAGAAAAAACCTCCGAGCTTCTTGTGTTAAGAGATTACTGCTGTTCACAATCCAAAAATTAAGTTGAGGCTTTGGTAGTTTTGATTGTGTTAGAATGGCTCAGAATGACGCAGCTCCTCGTTGCTACTTGCAAGTAGAATTACAAGGCAATATGGAGGAGATTTGCACAGAAGCCGATCACTTGGAGAACGGAAAGGTTTCAGATTTCAAGAACATTGACGACGATGGCCGCATGAAACGCCAAGGTATTGTACTTAATAAATTTGTTTTAAGAATATTGAACTGCAAGTGCTGTTTGTGACTGAACCTGTTGCTGTATGCCTCACTGGGCACAATGAATTTGCTATTGTATGCTTGAGTTTTCCATCTGAATAGCAAACTTTAATTCTTCTACATCAGTTGTGATCTTAGAAGGGTTCTGCATTATACATTATACAGTTTATAGTTGTGATCTTAGTAGGGTTCTGCATTATACAGTCTGTTATTACATTATACAGTCTGTTATTACATTATATAGTCTGTAGTTACATTATACAGTCTGTTATTACATTATATAGTCTGTTATATAGTCTGTTATTACATTATATAGTCTGTAGTTACATTATACAGTCTGTTATTACAGTTATATAGTCTGTAGTTACATTATACAGTCTGTAGTTACATTATTACATTATATAGTCTGTTATTACATTAGTTAGTAGGGTTCTGTATTATACATTTTGAATGGGTTTTAATGGTTAAGAATATGTTTTTCCTTTTAACAAGTCAAGTCATAAGTTCAAATCCAAAGAAGTCAAATCCAAAGAAGCAGGGTATGTATACTTAAATAGACTTTATCGAACAAAAAAAGTCTTATAAACCTGACTTTACCATAACCTTAAAAATAGATTATTATTAATACAATCTGATATGTTGCATTTGTAGGCACATTGTGTACAGCAAGTGCGCATATTATCACAGCAGTCATAGGATCTGGAGTGCTCTCATTGGCATGGGCAACAGCTCAATTAGGATGGATTGCCGGACCCACAGCCATGCTTGTTTTCTCCTTCGTCACATATTATACGTCTTCCCTTCTTTCAGACTGCTACAGGTCTCCTGATCCAGTTACTGGAAAGCGAAATTATACATATATTCATGCTGTGAAAGCCAATCTAGGTATGTCTCCCTCCTGTAAATAAATGTTTGAAAGTGGTTGTTCAATATGTCTCTTAGAAACTTAGAATTCTGATTTGTTCCCATCTTTTTCTCAGATGGCTTCCAGGTGTGGATATGCGGTTTTACTCAGTACGTGAATCTATTCGGAACCGCGATTGGCTATACAATAGCTGCATCCATCAGTATGACGTGAGTTAAATACAGTTTGGATGGATTAATTATTCTTCCTAATGAGACACACAATTATGTTGGAGCCAATTATATCAGTTTGGACTAAACAATATTGTTAACCACAGGGCCATTGAGAGGTCAAATTGCTTCAACACTCATGGACATGAGAATCGATGCCACGCCTCCAACAATCCATACATGATTGTCTTTGGAATAGTAGAGATCCTACTTTCTCAGATACCAGACTTCGACGAAATATCGTGGCTCTCTATAGTTGCTGCGGTGATGTCATTCACCTATTCTACTATTGGACTTGGCCTCGGTATCGCCAAAGTAGTAGGTCTGTCGGTTACATTTCACTCCATGATCTCCGTTCACTTAACGGAGCTTTGTTCACATATCCATAAAATGTTTTAGATGTTCACATAATAGAATACGTCTTACAGTTTTTTGAGCTGCTTGCAATATGTCTCGATGTGCTTCAGAGGTGGGACACTTTAGAGGGAGCGTCACGGGAGCCACCATTGGTACAGTAACTAAAGCTGAGAAAATATGGGATACGTTCCAAGCTCTTGGGAACATTGCATTTGCTTACTCCTATTCACTTATTCTCATAGAAATTCAGGTACTATATACAGTATTACCAAAGCCCCTGTTACCTGGTTAGTAATTAGGTTATAGATCAGTGGCTTTATGGTGACAAATGTGAGGACACTAAGTCAACTGAAAATGCCCGCAGGACACAATAAAATCGCCTCCGGCAGAGAACAAGACAATGAAGAAAGCAACGCTAGTGGGCGTGGCAACCACAACGGTGTTCTACATGCTGTGTGGTTGCATGGGCTACGCAGCTTTTGGTCACAATGCCCCAGGAAACCTGTTGACAGGCTTTGGCTTTTACAATCCCTTTTGGTTGGTTGACATTGCCAACGCTGCGATTGTAATCCACTTAGTTGGTGCATATCAAGTAAGTATAACCATTAGGGTTTAGTTTAGATTCAATGTTCTTCCACAGATCCGTCTTAACCCGGAACCAAAATATCAAATTCATCAAGGTAGCAATCTCGATAATAATTTCAATGTTTCAAGCCATTCAGATTGAAATTGCTACCTCCAGAATTTGATACTTGTGTGTGTGTAATTGAATTTTTATACAGGTTGACGTTATCATGGATATGATCATGTTGCAGCTAGTGTTTATTATGCCAGAGTGCAGACTGGTGACAAATGTTGATGTATTGTATTGTTTTGTATTTTGCAGGTTTTCTGCCAACCATTGTTTGCATTTATTGAAGGGTGGTCCGGGAAAAAGTGGCAATACAGTGACTTCATCCACAAAGAATACGCTCTGGCAATACCTTTGTATGGGCCATATCAGGTGAATCTGTTCAGGCTGGTGTGGAGGACAGGTTTTGTGGTGAGCACCACATTGATTTCCATGCTGCTTCCATTCTTCAACAATGTTGTGGGACTTCTGGGCGCAGTGGCATTCTGGCCATTGACAGTTTACTTTCCAGTGACAATGTACATAGCACAGAATAAGATCCAGCGCTGGTCTTCTAGGTGGGTTGCTATGCAAATGTTGAGTGCCGTCTGTCTCCTTGTTTCAATAGCAGCCGCCAGCGGATCCATAGTGGGTATTGTTGAAGCTTTAAAAACGTACAAACCCTTCCAAACAATATATTGAATTCCACAAAGCGCAGCAGTCAGCAAGTAAGCTTTGTGGTTATGTAAAACATGGATTAAAGCTGTTACTTTCCTCTGTAAGCTCTTACAATATACCGAGATATCTCCATTGAAATAAACTTGTCTCTTCCTCCTCCTAGAGGAGTTGCCTTTGGATAGCAATTGGAATCGCTCACTGGAACTCAGATGATGCCGGTTTTGTCGGTCTTTCTTGATGTAAAGTATTCCTAGTCTTTATCCCTAATTTTAATGTAATTTATATCAAACTGCTTTAGCAAACTTATAGCACTCCTAAATTTTTGAATCAGTTAGAACTATGTTTTATTTTGAATTTATGTAATATAATGATGAAAAAAGTAAAATTGGTATGTATTTCATGTTTAAAAGATTTTGAATTAAATCAAAATAGATATGCAATTTTGTGTAGGGTAGGGTATTGAATTAAATCAAAATAGATATGTGATTTTGTGTAGGGTAGGGTATGTATATTTTGTAGACTTTGGCACTTAAATAATTGGCTGAAGGATTTTTTGTATCATAATTAAGGGGATCTCATACACCAATTTGATGTATGACTTGACGACCTTAAAATTAAATTATTATTATTGTATATTCTTTTTCAATTTATTTATATTTGTAATTTATTTTTATTTATAATTTATTTTTATTATATTTTTGTTATACAATTATGAATATTTCATATTAAATTTTTTAGTGTTTAATTTCAAACAAATTCTTTAAAATTGTAGTGAGGTCTTAAATTTATCTAGTGAGATTTTCATTTTTTCCAATAATGAAATTTCTACATGGAAGGTGGCTATAGCTAGTAATCTAACACAATTTAATTGGACTAAAACTTAAAATCTCACACTGAACAATCACAAACAACAACCAAATTACCATAATTATCTTTAATCTTGCATTTCATTATGAAAATTGTCTTCTTTTTTGTTCTTCGACAACATGTTTATGGAACAATATTCTTTTCATCTTAAGTTTTCTTCCACTTTGCCCCTCTTCAATGACTTCACTTATTTTAAATCATTATGTGAATGGAATAATATTTTTTTCATCTTCAAATTTTCTTCCCACGTTGCCCCTCTTCAATCACTTCACCTATTTTTATTGTTGGTTTTAAATCAACAATATAAGTTTCTCCATCATCGTAAATTCCTTCCTTTTATAGTTTTTATAGTTATGGACATTCAAATTCCATATAGCCTTCTCTTTCAAATATGAAGAAATTTCCTTTAAATTTTCCTCATCCACCTTAAATGCCTTTAAATCTTTTTCATGTGTCAATGTCAAATCTTCCTCTAACAAGCTCATTCACAATGTTGATTTTTGTTTCACCATTTTATTTCTTTCCCAAATCCTTGACCTTTTCTTATGGTTTGTTGTTTTCTCTACAACTTCTCTTCAATTCCCAAGATATAAGCCTTTATAATTGAACAAAAATTTGTGAATTAAATTCATCTTGAATTAGACATAACTAAACCATTTACATATTAGACTATGGATTTTGTACATCCTTCATTCTATCTAGCTCTATGTGAAAGTCTATAAGTGTACTCCTCCACACTCATTTGCACTTGCTTCAAATTATGCAATCTTCTCAACAAGTTAAAATTATAATCTACAAATTTACAAGCATAAATATTCTCTTCATCTTTCCTACTGTTATTATTTGAGGTTTCAATTTTCTCTTTTCTTCCACTCTCTATGTCCAATTGTAATTTATCCACCATAAGAAAGCATGAATTTTCAATTTTGTACAACTAGGGTAATTTTTAGTGGTGTATTTTGGTAAATCATATATTTTTGGCATTTTTTCAAAAAATAAATTCACTAATTCATCATTTTTTCTTTAAAACGTCTCCTATATGTTTTTTATACAAAATATACTTAGATTGGTAATATTTTCCTAAATTTACAAGGATTCATACTAAATTGTACAATTTTTATTTAATATTCCACTACAATATCTACAAGTATGATATCATAAAACCAAAAAAAACACTTAGAATACTATACTTAGACGTAATATTTCATTCCTTAATGTTTTTCATATCTCGTAGGATTCTTAATTTGTTTAAATGTAAATAAATTTTATATCTCGTCTTCCCAATCTATATATTCTTTAGGGTTTATACTTTATGAATATATAAGGGTTTCAATTGTAGGTTTAACTCCAATGCTTATGATTGTTCTCATCATTCTTTCTTCAAAAGATACCATCATTGGAGTGTTCTCGCCTATGAATCATTAAATACATTTGTGTGTGTGTGTGTGTGAATGAAACAATATTGAGTAGGAGTATGTTCTTACTAGTGATATGGATTTTAACTCATTGTATAAAAGTTGTGTTCTATATTATGGAAAGACTGAAGTATTCATAAGGATTTGGGTTGATAAGAACTATTAAGTAGAGTGGGGTTTTTTCCTTAAGAGGAGAGGTTTTCCCACTGTAACATGTGTTTTCAATGATTGGAATTTTTTTCTTTTACACTAAATTGAATCTGTGATGTTATCTGGGTATCTCTTGGTATATTTTTGTTAAGTTAAGATCGGTTTGCAAGAAATTAGGACTGTGACTATATTATAGCCAACGTTTGGGGGGCATTTTGACTTGTGACTTTGCACCACAACCAAAGGAATCATATTACTATAGAAAAAAAATTAAAGTGTGAACACTAATAACAATTCTAGGGGGCAATCCCATCATAGGAAAGGAATAGGATTCTCATTGTGGAAGAAACAAGAAGCAGTGAAGATACCACTAAGAAGAATCACAACCCATAGCTAGCTACATGGCACACTATTGTAGGTAATTGATTCCTATCACTAGATATAGGATTCCCTGGTGAGTGGGTTGGAATATCACTATTGCCAGCTAATAGATCACTATTTAATTTCCCTAGATCAACATCTCAAATCATGATATGAAAAAAATAAAGGAGAAAGGAATACATTTTATGTTGGTGGTTGTAGATTCTAATGGGTAGTCCCAATCCAATTAATCACTAGCTCCAACCTCCTTGACATCATTCTAACCCTGAGATTATAATAATGGAAAATAAAAATACTTGGGAAGAGGTGCAACATTTAATGATCATGTAGGTAACAACTGCTAGTCTAAAGAAGGAGCAAAAAGATGGAACAAAGATCAAGATGGATTCCAGTGTGGATTTTGATGCTACAGACTCAAAATGTAGCATAATTGGCACACTCTAATTATTAAGTAGTACAAAGCAGGTAGAAAAACAATGTCTAATTTGGCAGTAAGAGTTCTTTCCAAGAAAGAAACTTCAGGGAAAAGAAAAACATGTGAATATTCCAGTGAACTTAAAGATATGGATACAAGTAAGCCTGATTCAAAAGGAGGAAGAATCCAAGAGAATACATAAATCATTGATTTTACATATGAAGGCTCAACATAAGTACTTTAGGAGGATTTGACTGGTCAAATTAATTCTCTCTTGGGAGAATTGCAACAAAAGAAAACAAGCGAGGTTGTTTTTCTTTATTACATCTTCTCTGATTCCAGTGATCCTCAGCTCAATTTTGGGACATAGATCTTCTTTGTTGTAAGTATAAATCCAGTCAGGAGATCAACCAAAATTTAAAGAAAATTCGTCCATACATTCACATGAGCTAGTTGAAAAGGAAAAAGAGTTACAGCTTGGTTATGAAGCGTAATTTGGTTTTGAGGATATCATTGTTCCACATTTTCTTATGTCAATAGATTATGATATAAACATGTTCAATTTATTGGTTCTACATCTTGAATCTCAAAAAAGCTCAAGATTTTATCATGATATAAAACAACATTAGTTCAGGTTGACTTAAGTCAAGACAATGTTGATAACATGTTGGAATGGAACAATGTTGTGGTAAAGTTCCTCTTGCAGACAGGTGAAACCCCCCTTGGATCAAGACCCCTCTTTGATCCAAGATAGAAGGAAACAAGTGGTTTACTACTTTCCCTCAAGATAGTGGTCTACTCTCTATGTCAACAATCAGAATGAGAAGAGAAGGATAGATGACTCACCTCTTTTACGTCAGTTGTCCTCGCTTCTCCATCCCTTGGTCTTCATGTCCAAGATCCAAGAGGAGTCATGTAAAGAACACAGAAATACCTTCTTCTTCTACACTATATTTTCAAGTAAATCAGATCTATCTATGATGAATTAGACAACAATAGACATGCATATAATGAACACATATGCATTAAGGCAATAGGCCAAGTTATGTATTAATGGAAAGCAAACAATAGTGAAGCACTTAAAATATAAATCTTGATGTTGCAACACCTCCTCCAAGCTTTCCTATCCATCCCATTGAATGTCACAAAATCATAAGTATGATGCTCTAAGTTCTCCCTCCTTTCACTCAAGCATGGCCTCCATTATATAGGAATTGAGGCATCACAACCATAGGATAGTTTCGAGGAAAGGATGTGGTAAAGTGAGTATTTGGATAAAATAAAAAAGATTACCTTGCCTTGAATAGAGTTATGCTCGAAAAAATCCCTTAACCAACTAATATCTCTCAAAAACAACCTCACAAATCAAGGCATGATGGTTGTAACTACTTCATCCCCCCCCATAAATGTGCACATGGAGATGAACAAGGGATTATCTCTCTCTAGGACACTCTTGGGGAGAGATGATCAGGTTTTATCCCTCCTTGCATATGTGCATGGGGGAAATGAAGCCCAAACAAGGCCAAAATATCAAGAAAAAAGGTAGTATTTTGACCTCCAAATGATAGGTTTCCCTTCCAACTTGTCTAAGGGTCATGAAAAACACTTCTTCATGGTGATGAAGTTGTGACACTTGATAAATTGTGACACTTTAGTTCAACACTTAGGTGCAACATTTGGTGTGCAATACTTAGGTGTATAATAGTTGCAACAGTTAAGTGTGACATTTAGTAGTGCGACACTTAGGTGTGTAATAGATGCCCCCTAAAGTATGAGGTCAGAAGAAACATTGATGGCCGAAACACTTTACAAAAATATGTATGTGAGGGTGTTGGAATATGATATTCAGGAAGAAGCTGCAAACAAACATCAAACAATATATACATCTCATCCCCAAGGTAGGCATACCCATGCTCGAAATACACTAACTCAAAGCATGATCATCGATCGATACACTGCAAATCCATGAAAGAACTAACTAAGGATATGGACAACAAATATATAATGTGGATCCATATCTCCATGACTTAATCAAGTTGTATCCACGAAAGAATACATAGTGGAGCTACGATATGAAAAAATATAGCCATAGTCCAATACAAAGTGAACCTATGTGACAACATATATATCAATAAGATTTCCAGCATCATGACCATACTGGAATATTCTAAGTAGTTAAATAGTCTCCATCACAACCTGAGTACCTAAGGAGTTCCCGGGTTCTTCGTCCCAAATCCCGATCCTGAAATAGTACGATTCTAGCCATGTGAATAGATTTGTTGATGTCAAACATGGTAGAAACCACTCGATTATTAGTATGATGTATATCGTTAACAAGTGCGAGGGAAATCACCAACGATGTTAATGACTCCCATTGTACTCTAGTACATTCCAACGAATGTGAATAAATGAGTTGAAATTGAACATTTGTGGAATCATTTGATTAGAGGTCAATAATGTAAACCTACTGTCAAAAGCGAAGAGACCTGGCATTGAGGCATGCATGTTCCAAGGTACTAATTGGTTTCTAAGTCTAATTACGAGATAATGTGTTGAATTAGATAGGAATAGACTCGTCAAAGGAGGGTCATGATGTTTTCCCCATCATCGACACGAAACTGACATAGGAAAGTGATGTAATATGATAAATCAAATGAGTACAAACTAACACGAGGATGAAAGTTGGTAACACTGCAGAGTTGTTGATTTGGGTTAAAACTTCCCTTGAACATTGTGAGGCACAAAAAAAGACTCGGAATCATTGAATCTGTGAGTGATAGACCAAAACATAGTGCGATGATAACTGGGGAACTCTTCGGGTGAGCCGAAGGAGTATGGTGAATCATAGGATTGGCATGACTCAGAGACAAGCAAATTACCCAACTGTAAGACAAGATGCAAATAGGTTCCATGTTCAAGGGAGAAAACAAACAGTTTCCATAATGTTTTTTATAATTGACACACTTCCCTCAAATTTTCCCCCCACCATGAACGGTGAGTACCTCTTTGTTTTTTAGCAATCTTTAGTAGGATAATAGATGCTCGGTATAACTCATATTTGATGAGTCCCTCATCACATGTTTAACGAACTTTAAGAAGGAGGGGTTCGGTCCCATATTGTTCCTTCGATGTATAATTTTAAGAGCCCAAAGAAGGTAAAATCAATGGTCTTTTCATTTTTAGAGAGTCTGAAAAGATCTTAAACAAGACTCCAAGGGTGTTCTTTTTTTCTTAATTTTAGTCTCCTAAGCTTGAAAAAGTGTAAAAAAACACAAGGGAGAACTCTTATAGCCAAGATTGACTAGAGTATTCATTTTTTGTAATTAGTCCATCTGGTTCGAAATAGTGCACATGCAGTACCCCCCTACACATGAGCAGATTGCAGACATATTCACCAAATTGGCTTGTTGAAGGATACCTTCCTAGTTGAGAGGGAGTGTTGATGACTATAGCCTAGACAAAGTTCAAAGTACATCCGAGTGAGACTTGGCATGATGAAGAATGCCTCCCTAGCTGAGACAGAGTGTTGATGATTACAGCTACGTGAGACATTCTCCAGGACACAGACTGATTGAGTCGACCTGAGAGAGAACCCCTAAGATGGGAGTGTGATTCCTATCTGAGACAGAACTGGAATGTAGTGATGGCCTCCTCCTTATAGAGAGTTGAGAAGAACTCCAGATGATTCTACTATGTAACATAATGAGAAAGGAGATCTGTTGATTTGGACATGCATGTGGTTGAGCACAAGGTGAACTTGTGAATTCCCATAGAGCTAGGTGCATCATCATGAGACAGAGATGAAGATGATGTATTAGCCTCCTCTGAGCAGAGAGTTGACATTATGAACTCCATATGACTCTCCTGTGTAATGCAGTGGGAAATAAGACCTGTTAAGTGGACATGCATGTGGACGAGCACAAGTGAACGTGATCCTAGTGGTTTAGCACTAGTAAGAGTGGTTTTCCTATGTAATGCAGTGAGATAGAGTTATGGACATCCCTATGGATGTGCCCCTAGTGGTTGAGCACTAGTGGGTGTATGAGATCCCTTGCTATATTGTTCAAGAGGCAAACCTGCATGTAACCCTAATTGTAATGTAAAGGGTACAAGTCGGCCCCACCTTACTGTAATTGATAATTAATGTAAAAGATAATTAATTTGGTTAATATTAACTATATTGTGAGTTAGATAGGTCATCCTTGTTGTGCCAATAGATACTTTTGTTGACAGGTCAAGTCTAATATAAGTAAATGTAGATTCCCCATTGAGGAATCATATCTTTTGTGTGAGTTTGGAAATTTCATCAAGTACATCTTCTTGGGAAAAGTGTGCACTTCTCTTGGGCGCTAGTCTTCTAGGGTTTGTAAGAACCCTCTTGTGTTATAGGTATTCTTGGTGGTGATGGTATTTCTCTTGAAGAATATAGCAAAGGATTTGGCTGGGTTTTCTTCCCTTGTCGAGAAGGGTTTCCCAGGATATTTCTTGTGTACTTGTGCATGGTGCTTCTTCTTATGATCTTGGTTGTTGCAACATAATTGGTTATGGTTTAAGTAAAATGTTAAAATGGAATGAACATCATGCTTAAACCTTGTCTATTGAAAAATTAACATGGAATTAGAGCATAGTTCTTGAAGAACCCCTGCACAAGCATCTAAAAAGATAAATCGTCCTCCTTTCTATAGAAATCCATGCGACCCTCACTTAATCAACTCTTTCATCACTTTACAAGTAGACGTTGAAGCTCAAACTTGGACCAAGTTGTACAACCTTCCTCAACACATCTCTAAATACCTTCAAAGTAAAATTGTGAGGATTTTTAGTTTTTGGCCCTAGGGTTTCTAGGGTGCCAAAATTTCCTACAGAATCTTGATCTAAGGTTTCTGCAACTTCTTGAAGAAACATTTCAACTCGACAAGCATTCATGTGACACTCTCAAAGTTGATTGTCGGTAGTCATAAGCCCAACAAAATCCAAGGTTACTAGTCCAACCTAATCATTAGGTTTTCCAAATCTAGTTGGCGAGAGTTTGAGAAGAAATTCGAAAAAATGAAGAACAGACTTTAGTAGAAGATAGGCTTGATGGAGCAAGCAACGTCATCTCCTGGAAATCAAGGCTTCAGGCCACCCTTGAAGAAGATGACCTTTTGGATGTGGTAACTAAAACTTTACCAGATATAGCTATCGATGAAGAGAAGAATATAAGAAAGGAAGAAGATGTCAAAGAAAGAAAAATATTCATCTACTCAGAAAGAGATCATCTCTTACCTCGTATTTCCAACCTGAAGACAACTTATGAGATGTATGAAGCATTAAAAGAAATGTTTGAAAGTGAAAACACCCTCAGAGCCCTTACCTTGAAGATCCAAATTCAAAGTACGAAGATGATGAAAGGTGATACAGTTGATATCTTCTTTATGAAGATTTCAGAGATTAAAGAACATCTAAAAACCATTGGAGAAATCATGTCTGATAGATAACTTGTCTTATCCACTCTCAACAACCTTCCAAAACATTAGGAGCCTTTTCTTCAAAGTAGCAATGGAAGAGAAAGCCTACCAACCTTTGATCATCTGTGGACAGACTATACTCAAGAAGAACTTGGACTTAGAAATAGAGGAGTGGAAGACTCCCCTGATGAAAATCATGTTCTTGCACTTCATACAAAGAAAGGAGGAAGATTCAAAAGAAACTTTAGACAAACCTTGAGAGATGAGAAGTATTCATCAAACCTAGGTCATAATCAGAGAAGAGATGTTTCAGAAATTCAGTTCTTTAGATGTGACAAATATGGGCACTATGCAATAAATTGTCTAACCAGGAAGAAGGGAAGACAATATGCGTCTATCGTTGACTTTGATCCAGATCCACCTCAAAAGAATGAAGATCGGAGAGAGGAGAAGTACTTCCTTTAAAAACAAACTCAGAACTAAACATGACTGCAAACCTAGGTAAATCATTTGATCTCTAAAGCTATAGTTGATTGCATTCTTAATAAATGAAGGGTATTATCCCTAGTATGGAAGCCCTCAAGACTTGGACCATTATCCCTGGTACGGGAGTCCAAATATTCTTTGATTAATTATTATGCTGGTCTAAGAAGACATAAAAGATCTAACAAGCAAATAAATAAGGAGTTACTTGACTCAAAGGGAGTCAAAACAAAATGAAAAGAAGGAAGAGATAATACCTTCTCCACCTTCAGCAGTTCAGAGGGAGACAGACATTATTCTAGCTGATCCAGTTGCTCCAGTTAATATGCCCAGAGATAATGAAGTATGGCATAAATGGCCTACCCAGGCTCAACAAACTCTGTAGGAGATAGAGGAACATACAAGTCCCTCAAGGGACATCCTGAGAAATCCAAAGACATTTTATTTAAGCTACTCTTCATCCATGAGCCACATCATTGATTCTAAACCTTCTTGACATGAAGAAGAAACATGTGAATATGTATGGCAAGTTTTCATGACATGAAGAATTCCAGTATACCTTAAAGAATGATGTTTGAGATATTGTTCAGAAACTAGAAGGGAAGTCTACAGTGACTTCCAAGTGAATCTATAAGATCAAATCATGTAGCTAATGGAAGTATCGAGAAATACAAGGCAAGATCTATGGCCAGCAGATTCTCACAAACAAAGGGAGTTGTCTATGATGAGACACTTGATCCAATAAGTCCAATACACTTCCATATGTATTACCATCCATGAGTTGGAAACTATATCAAATGGATGGATTCTTGATGAATTTGGGTTTCAGCAAGAGTGTTGTTTATCCAAACCTATGTTATTACAGTGTTGGTGACGAGATCCTAATTTTGATGACTTATTCATAAAGTTTTTTCTTGGATACAAGTAAGTTTTGACTTGTGATTTTGAGATGAAGAATTTGAGTATGATACACTACTTCTTGGGACAAGAAGTATGATAGAGAACCGATGAGACTTTTCCTGAGTCTAGGAAAACATATAGTGGGAATATTAAAAAAGTTCAGTATGACAGAATGAAAAACCATTGTGATGGATTTGAAGAAAATTAATGATGATGATTCAGATGAGATTGATCCACAGCTAATTGGATCATTGATGTATCTAGTTAACACCATACCTGATTCATGCTATGCAATGAATGTGCTTAGTCAATCCATGATTCAACCAAGACAGACTCACTGGATAGTAGTAAAGCATGTATTGATATATATACGAGGCACATTTGGATATGGCATGAGGCATTCCTCTAGTGTGAACTTGAGTTTGCAGGATATGCCGATACAGATTGAGAAGAGAGTACAGTGGATCGGAAGATAAAGTTCAGTTGTTGTTTTACCATGAAGGTTTTCATGGCTTCCTGGTGCAGCAGGAAACAAAAGCTCTATGGCCTTGAATACCACAGAAGCAGAGTATGTATCATTGAGTGTGTGAAGCAGTGCAGCTTCATAAGCTTCTAACAGATTTACTTAATCATGAGATGGATTCTATGATGATAACCATAGTTGTGTGTAAATATCTTTGAGAACCCAATGTTTCATGATAGATCGAAACACGTTGAGATAAAAATATCATTATATCAGAGACATGATGCAGAGGAAAATAGTACACATGCAGTACCTTCCTACACATGAGCAGATTCTAGACATCTTCACCAAATTAGCTTGTTGAAGGATACCTCCCTAGTTGAGAGGGAGTGTTGATGACTACATCAAAGACAAAGTTCAAAGTACATCCGAGTGAGACTTTTCATGATGAAGAATGCCTCCCTAACTGAGAGGGACTATTGATGATTACAGCTACGTGAGACATTCTCTAGGACACAAATTAATTGAGTCGACCTGAGAGAGAGCCCTTGAGATGGGAGTGTGGTTCCTATCTAAGACAGAACTGGAACGTAGTGATGGCCTCCTTCTTACATAGAGTTGAGAAGAAATCTAGATGATTCTACTATGTAACGTAGTGATAAAGGAGATATGTTGAGTTGAATGTTCTTGTGGTTGAGCACAAGGTGAACGTTTGAATTCCCATATAGATGGGTGCATCTTCATGAGACGGAGATGAATATGATGTATTAGCCTCCTCTGAGAAGAGAGTTGAGATGATGAAATCAAGATGACTCTACTGTGTAATGCAGTGGGAAAGAAGATCTGTTGAGTGGATGTGTCTGTGGACGAGCACAGGTGAACGTGATCATAGTGGCTAAGCACTAGTGAGAGTGGTTCTCCTATGTAATCCAGTGAGATATAGTTATGGACATCCCTGTGGATGTGCCCCTAGTGGCTGAGCACTAGTGGGTGTATGAGATCCCTTTCTATATTGCTCAAGATTCAAACCTTCTTGTAACCCTAATTGTAATGTAAAGGGTACAGGTTGGCCCCACCTTAATGTAATTGATAATTAATGTAAAAGATAATTAATTTGGTTAATATTAATTATATTGTGAGTTAGAGAGGTCGGCTCTATTGTGCCAGTAGACACTTTTGTTGGCAGGTCTAATTTGGTTAATATTAATTATATTGTGAGTTAGAGAGGTCGGCTCTATTGTGCCAATAGACACTTTTGTTGGCAGGTCAAGTCTAATATAAGTAAAGGTAGATTCCCCATTGAGGAATCATATCTTTTGTGTGAGTTTGGAAATTTCAGCAAGTACATCTTCTTGGGAAAAGTGTGCACCTCTCTTGGGCGCTAGTCTTCTAGGGTTCGTAAGCACCCTCTTGTGTGCTAGGTATTCTTGGTGGTGAAGGTATTTCTCTTGAAGAATATAGCAAAGGATTTGTCTGGGTTTTCTTTCCTTACTGAGAAGGGTTTCCCAAGATACTTCTTGTGTACTTGTGCATGGTGCTTCTTCTTGTGATCTTGGTTGTTGCAACATAATTGGTTATGGTTTAAGTAAAATGTTAAAATGGAATGAATGTCATGCTTAAACCTTGTCTATTGAAAAATCAACAAAACTTACACCGAATAGACCCCCATTCACATCCTTTTAACGAGTGTGAAAGGAAACAAGATCGCTCAGCAAAATTTTCATGTTTAGGGAGTCTGAAAAGAGCTTAAAGGAGACTACAAAGAGTTCATTTTTCATATAGTTTTTCCGAGCCCGAAAAAGTGATAAAAGAATACTAGGTAAATTATTATCATGTATTTATGAGCATGAGAAAGAAAAAACACTAAGCTCATGCTTATCTGTTTCATTTTTTAACGATCTTGAAACAAATAATGAAACTATACTCAGAGTGTCTGCTTCACTTTTTAACGAGCTTGAAACAAAGAATGAAATTGTGCTCTGAGTGTCTGCTTTATTTTTAACGAGCTTGAAACAGAGAATGAAATTGTGCTTGGGGTTGGTTTCATTTTTAATGAGATTCAAACCGAAAATGAACTATGCTCGGAGTGTCTTCTTAATTTTTAGTGAGCTTGAAACGAAGAATGAAATTGTGCTCGGAGTGTCTGCTTCATTTTTTAATGAGCTTGAAACAAAGAATGAAATTGTGCTTGAGTTTCGTTTCATTTTTAAATGAGCTTGAAACTGAGAATGAAATTGTTTTTGGGGTTGGTTTCATTTTTAAATGAGATTGAAACTGAAAATGAAACTATGCTCGGGGTTGGTTTCATTTTTAAACGAGCTTGAAATTGAAAATGAACTATGGTCAAGGTTGGTTTCATTTTTTAACGATATTGAAACCAAAAATGAACTATGCTCAAGGTTATATCCATTGACGGTTTTCTTCCCAGTGTGATGTCTAGAGGTTGGTACTTTGAGTGATACCCATTGGCGATTTTTCTCCCAACATGATGTCTATAGGCTGGTACTTTTCCCCCAACATGATTGGCAAAAGCTAGCAGCTTAACTCTAGCATGATGTCTAGAGGCTAGAGACATCCCCCCCAAGATTCATTTCATACGCCAACTCTTCTTTTTCACTCGATTAGACTCCTGGCTACTAATAGGAATAGACTCACCATAGAGGGAGGAAGAAAGAGGATCAACTGGAACAAGCGGAGGAAATGAAGGTTCATGTACGAGATCGATGGGAAGAAAAGATGATTTATGGTGATAATATTCCCAGGCTGACTCTTCTAGGTCCAAAGTCTCCATGAGGGACTCATCTGATGGGAAAGTCAGAATGAGATAACACAAAGAGTACAGAGAGGAGTCAAGCCAAGATGGTAGAGAGTATGGATATGATGTCATGAGAATTTGGTCATAAGAATATGGGATGTAAGAGGAACATTGAAGCATGTTGTATGTAGCCTCTGTTGGATTAAGTGGCATGGTGTCACCTAGTGATTCAATTTTAGATTGGCTAGGTACTACCCAAGGATCAAACGATTCATGGGATTGTTGAATTGTAGCCGAAAGCATGTTCATCGTGGTAACCTGATTTTGGGGATCAGGGGCAGGCAAAGAAAAAACTCCCATGAGTCAGGAATCCTTGAGGATACCTACCCCCAAAATCTCATCCTCGATATTGGACTGTCCCAGGAAAGGGATATTATTAGCAGAATGGTTTTGGATATCGGATTTGCAATAGTCGAATTGGTCAACGGTCACAAATTTTCCTTGGTGGGGAAATTGCAAGAGGAGAATTACCAAATATGCAACAACAGTCATTGCATAAAACCAAATATGACCAAGCAACAAGTTATAATCCGTGGGTGCATCGACCACTTCGACATCAAGAGAAATGGTTTTTTCCTCAATTCCACAGCTAAGGATTGCAAGAGTCCATAAGGTTGAAATCCACGTCCGTCAAACACTTTGAGGGTAGTGGGAGACTGGTTGAGTTTGGGAGAACCAATGGCCCTCCAACAAGATAAATACTTGACACAAGTGGAGTCTCCTTCATCCAAAATAGTAGATGAATATTCTTCCCATGAACCATGGTGTGAATTTGGAATGCAAGGTGGTGGGAGAGCCTCGGCTTGAAATATTCCATATTAAACATAATAATATTTGATGCCTCTAGATCCACAGCTTCAATGGATGAAAAAATGGTTCTACGTTGATTGGGACAATTCTATAGAAATTCGAGAATCGACATAGTGCAAGGTTCCTGTGCCAAATATTCAACAATGTTGTAGATTTCGGTAGCCCAGGCACTTGGAATAAAAGTCAATTTTCAAATTTTTCTCTTAGGTGGGCACAACACTGAGTCAAAAAAGGATTCTCTATTTGAAGAGGGTTGGAAGGTGGAGGAGTAGTGGAGGTGGGAGGCTAGTCAAAAGCACCTCCATTTCCATTGGCATTTTTCTCTAGAATGGTGTCATGTTTCTTGGTCCTATTCGTTAGAATAATTGTCTCATTACATATAAAGACATTAGTGCTTGTGGAAGCATCCCCATGGTCAGGATGACTTGCGTTGCCCCCTTGTGAAGGGGCGGGATTTTTGGAAACCATTTGTTGTTGTTGAGGTGGGAAGGGATCAGTTAACACTATGGGTTGGGATGTTCCCTTTAATAATTTAGTGACTTCCTTAGGATGAGGACAGTCTTTCGTGCAATGGTCATCTGCACAAATCAGGCAGGGAAACTTCACCTTCCTTTTTGTCTTGGTATCGACAGTGGTTTTAAGTTTGGTACTCTCCTGTTGGTTAAAATATTTTTGGGATTTACCCTCATTTTTCTTCTTTCTTCCAGGTTGTTGAGATGAATTGGATTGAACCGCATTCACCTCAGAGGTTTGTGAAGGAGAGGAAACATATTTGGTATTGGTACCAGTTTGTGATGAGGCTGGGGTGGAGACTGGAAGGCCTTGTTTCCGAGTCGATTGGGTTGTAGACTGTAGTTTTATGGAAACCATTGTTCCATCGCATGGGATTCTAGAGTTGGTCTCGAAGGATTGTTCGATGGGCGAGGAGAATGGGGAATTATATCATAAATTGATCATGATTGGGAATATACCAAATCCAAATATTGAGCATGGTTGATTGTTTTCTCCTTAATGACAGCACCTCCCATGGAAACATCTCTAGTGATGGGTGGTAAAAGTGAATTAGTGAACCAATCAGCCATGAGTTGGTCCAGTATTGCATCTTTAATCAATTGTCGTCGTCGCCTTCATTCATGTATATGATCAAATATATGGGTGGAAGTGGATTACCTAAGAAAGATTAAAATATCGGTATCAATATCATATTATATTAGCAGTTGGAAATGAGTCAAAAACACCATAGAAAGGGAATTAAAGTTACCAAAGG
Source organism: Picea sitchensis (assembly GCA_010110895.2). Classification (NCBI taxonomy): domain Eukaryota; kingdom Viridiplantae; phylum Streptophyta; class Pinopsida; order Pinales; family Pinaceae; genus Picea; species Picea sitchensis. Next base: position 44,778 of record SNQJ01S0015139.1, on the reverse strand, counting down.
AGTTTTGCGACAACTCAATATACCATTTTTCTGTGAAACCCGTGAGAGTTCTCTGAAAAATGATTATATGAAAGGAATCATCCATCAAAAAGTTGGAAGAACACCAAAGATGGAAGGTCATTACATGATTGTTAGGATCTTCTCCAGGCTTCCCATCAAACTTTGGGATATCAAAAGGTAGTTTGGCAGGGATCGGTGACCAAAATAGGGCATGTAGTATGGGATCATTAGTCAAACATGACAAATCCGTCAGATCTAATGTAGCCAAAAAGGATAGTTTTTGGTTTGGTTGTGAATATTGGTAGTATTGATGTGACATTGAGGTACCAGTAGGACCATATACAGGTTTTGATGGCATTGTAAAACCTGGTGGTCCACCCATATATTTTTATTGAGAGGGTTGGGGAGTAGGAAACATGGGGTTCATAGGTTGAGTAGGAAAATATCCTTGCGTAGGGATACCCATCGAATTAGGTTGACCCCATGGAATATTTGCAACTCCTAAATATAGTAGGCTAGTATACAGGCTTGTAGGGCTTGCCAGAATGGTCTACCCCAGGCTTGAGGTTGGTTTACAATAAGGGATTTCCGCCAACCTAGATGTTTCCCCAAAACTAGTTGTTTTCTCCCAACTGGTCGTTTCCCCCTAGTTGATTATTACCCCCAAGTTGGTTGTTTCCCCCAAGTTGGTTGTTTCCCCCATGTTGGTTGTTTCCCCCAAGTTGAATATTTCCCTGCAGCTGAGGGTTTCCCCCTAGTTGGAATTTCCCCCCTAGTGGAAGGTATGGAAGAACTTCCCATTTGAACAGTTTGTGTAGAATGAACAGTTTGTGTAATTTTCAATGTGTGACCTACTTGACCGAAAGGAAGGAAAAATTAGCTACCTTCCATGGGGCCCGAGGCAGCAGCACTGTTAGCCACTTGACTAGAGGGAAATGGTATAGAATTTCCAAGTAAAGTGCTTGGTGTGAACATATATGTAGCTCTAATGGTGGGAGTTGTGCTCGTAGGTGGTTGTGACAAGTAAATCTAGGTTAATGTTGCTCCCCAAAAAGGATAATCACCAATAGTACATGTCTATGGAAAAGTATCTATTGCAGAGTCAACTATAGGAGGTGTAGACATAGGGGTGATACCACCAATATCTCTGGAAAGTCAAGTTGTATGGGATCCATGCCTAAATATTTCCTAATAAATGTATCAAGTGGATAGATGTAAGAAGAAAAATAATCAATATTCTTGTGGATGGTAACTCAATGATTGGTGAGTGAAATGGACTAGTTAAAGGGGGATTTATGGGGGGGAGAAAGTTTCCTTCCTCGATGATTTCAACTGCCCCTTTGAGCAGGTCACTTAAAGGAGCTACACTCCAAATTTCAGAAGCAATCTCTTCATTAATAGTTCCTTCGTTGGAAGGTTTGTGTCAAGGAATGTGCCATTTAGGATCCATCCCTTGCATTCTATGAGATCTTCGGAGACCTTGGTCAGCCATGATGGAAGATAATAAAAATTCACAATTCCTAAGGCCAATTACGAATGTTGAAAAAAAACACCCATAATAAATCTAAAGGTAATCAACCAAGGAAACAGTAGGTGAAAGGATCTTTTGAAGACATGATATCAAGCTATCAACAAAGATATGAGAAACAACTACGATAATCCTCGCACAACAATCCCCCAATGTGCAAGTAAGATCTCTTAGGATAATACCCTCCCGGTTCGCTAAAGTTGAGATTGAGCGTCTTTCACAAGTACCACAAGGAACCTTCTTTGCAGAAGGAACCCCCCTTACAGTCACCTGTGTGGAATCATAGGAGAGGTTACCAAGTTTACCAATTCACAAAGAACGGTTGTGGGGTACAGTCGACTTTCAAGACTAGAAAATGGGCCTCGGAATACCAGACATAAATTTGCGACCCAAAAATTAAGAAGAATTGGTGTCACCCCGAGTAATTTCTACTCTTCAAAGCCCCAAACTTGCAATATTCCCACTAGGCAATAAGAAGAGGGAAAATCTCAACTGATTGCTTCGCTTGACCTTGTGTTTGACTCCTGTGTGAGAGGGGATTTCCCTACTAACACTAATTTCTACTACTAGATTTTTGCTCTCTCTAATATTCTACAGTTTCATTTAATATCCTTGGATAGTTTACTCACTTCACCCTAATCCAAAGGACCTATCCTTATACTATTGTTGGTGTATTATAAAACAAAAAAATTATAATTGATTTTATTAAGCATGTTGGTTAATTTTAATGGTTGTTTTACTCAACAGGGTGTATGAATATGCAATTGATGATGCTATGACCTAACTCCAAAACCATGTAGAAAGAATGAGAAGAAAATATTTTTCTTTCAATGAATTCTATCTGAGGAAAGAAGACAAGTTATTTTTCTTCCAATGCAAATGAATACCCAATACAACACAACTTTCACTTTTCCTTTATCAAATGGAGAAAAACTGAAATGCAAAACTATCAAATTAATGCCCTTGAAATCCCAAAACAAAGACAAGCTCTAGAATATGTACCAAAACACTCCACCTATGAAAGTAGGATGCAAAACTTTTGTTTTCTTCTTTTCAAGTTGCATGAAAACTCAAGATAGACTCTACTTTTGCTTTTGTTTTTCAAACAGAATGAAAAGGACTCAATGGCACTTGCAAAGAACCCAAAAGCTAAAGAAGGTGAAGAAAACAAGCACTCAAGAATTAAAATAATCCAAACACAAGGACACCTTCAATACTTGTTCAAACAAGAATCCAAAATGTAAAGTAAAGGAAAATCATTTAATGAAACCTCAAAATTCAAGGATAAAAAAACAAAGCAAAGTTGCAACAAGTTCAAAAGAGCTCAATTTTATTTGTGAAGAGGGGAAGAAAGAGATACTCAAAAAACAAGGCCTAATGCAACATAATAAACCTCCAAATCAAAGGAAATGATCCCAAACAATCAAGTAAAACACTTAGAAGGTTTTGGAATCAAAGAGATAGAAGTTTGAAAACCTATAGCTGATGAGAATCAAACTATTGATATCAAAGACTCACCCAAAGGATCAAGTTAGCCTAGGGAAGTCATGAACACTTCTCAATTTGAAGGAAATGCAAACTCAAAAGAGGTAATAAAACAAATGATAATCACAAAACTTTAGATAATCAAAACCATAATAAAGCATAGATGATTCTAATGTAAAGTTCTGAGACAAAACACTGATAGAAAGGAGGAAAAACATGATCCAACTTCACCTAGAACAAGGACTATCACCCAAGTAACCATGATTACAGAGAGATGATTAGGGTTTCATTTCTCCCTAATACAATGATAGGGAGGGATAATCAAGGTTTCATCGCTTTGTACTCCCTTATAGTGGGGGCAATGAATCTTGTAAAGTGGTGAAAAAATCAAACTTTACCCATATCTGAGATAAGGTCAGGTGTTTGGATTAGAGAGATTCCCAATGATGATGTGGGAAGGGGAGAGGTCAAAGAAGAAGCATCAAAATAAAAAAATATCAAGTAACAATCAAGACTCAAAAGGATAGAAAACACCAAGGAAAGACTAAAGATAACTTTACTCAGCGGAGTCACCATTTTTTTGTTGCGGTAAAGTTCCCACTGTGGACAGGTGAAACACCCCTTGGATAAATACCCCTCTTTGATCTAAGATAGAAGGAAACAAGTGGTTTACTACTTTCCCTCTAGATTTACTATCGATGTCAACAATCGGAATGAGAATAGAAGGATATATGAATCACCTCTTTTACGTCGGTTGTCCTCGCTACTCCAACCATTGATCTTGATGTCGAAGCTCCAAGAGAAGTCATGTAAAGAACACAATAGTACATTCTTCTTCTACAATATACTTTAAACATAGTTACCAACTTAACGAGAATTCTACAGAGTTCTCGTTTTTTGGGGGGTTAAGTTTTTTACCTCATTTTTAAAAATGGTGCTACCGGTAGCACCCCCCTCCATTTTTAGGTGGTTTTTTGATATTTTAAATTTTTTGATACATAAGATCTCCACTTTTTTTTTTTAAATGCTCATTTTTTCATTTTTTTTCATTTTTTTCAAAAAAAAATTCTCAACGATGTTTTTTCATCTATTTTCAAACTTTTCAATTTTATTTTTATTCAATCTTTTTTTTAATCGTATGTCCATGCTTCATCCAATGTTAAAAATGTTGTACACCATTTATTTTTTTGAAATGAAGATTTTTCGTATAATTATCTGTCCTTAATTAAGTTATGGTTCCATACATTTTAAATATAGTGGAAAATATCATTTTTAACACACTTTTTTTACCTTACTTCAATAAATAGAAAATAAGTGTTGTTAAATAACAATATTTTTAAATATTTAGAAAAAAATATATAATTCTTTTTTTTGTTATCAATTAAAAACTAAAATAAATAAGAAAACAAACAAAATTGAAATTAAAAAAACAAAAACATTTTAAAAACAAATTTATATGAGAAAAAACCATCGAAGAAAAAGCTAAAGAGGACAAGAAAACCATAAAATT
>SNQJ01S0015139.1:4440-33172 GCA_010110895.2 Picea sitchensis | reverse complement strand
TGTGTCATTTTCATACCCAATTTTAAAATGGGTGCTACCGGTAGCAGTACTTTTCAATTTGATAGTTGATTTTGAGGTTTTGGTTTTAATGGTACCAAGTGATAAAAATACGATTTAAAATGATCTCAAAATTTAACGTTTTGGAAAGAAAAAAGCAAAAAATCAAAAACATCTTATTTGTTTTTAGGTGTTGATTTTAAGGTTTTTCTGAGCTACTGTCTAAGTTTTGAAGCCCATGTTTGAAAAATGTTGTAATTTTCACCCCATTTTAAAAAATGGTGCTACCGGTAGCGCCACTTTTTGATTTGGGGGTTGATTTTGATGTTTTTTATGCAAAAATATGGGTTTTTTGGGTCAGAGTTCTCGTTTTGAGGTCATAGTTCTCATTAAGTTGGTAATTATGTTTTTAAAGTAGAATACATCTACCTATGATGAATTAGACAACAACAGACATGCATATAATGAACAAATAAGCATGAAGGTAATAGGCCAATTTATATATTAATGGAAAGAAAAAAATAGTGAAGAACTTACAATCTCAATCTTGATGTTGCAGCAGCTCCTCCAAGATCTCTTACCCATCCCCTTGAATGTCACAAAATCATATGTATGATGCTCTAAGTTCTCCCTCCTTTCACTCAAGCATGGCCTCCATTATATAGGCATTGAGGCATCACAACCATAGGATAGTTTCGAAGAGAGGATGTGTTCAAGTGAGGACTTGGTTGAACTAACAAGATTACCTTGCCTTGAATAGAGTTAAGCTCGAACCAATCCATTAACCAACTGATATCTCTCTGAAACAACCTCACAAATCAAAGCATGATGGTTGCAACTACTTCATCACCCCCCCATAATTGTGCACAAGGCGATGAACAAGGTATTATTTCTCCATAAGAAACTCTTGGGGAGCGATGATCAGGGTTTATCCCTCCTTGTATATGGGTAGGGGGTGATGAAGCTCAAACAAGGCCAAAATCTCAAGAAAAAAGGTATTATTTTGACCTCCAACTGATAAGTTTCCCTTCCAACTTTTGTAGGGTTCATAACAAACACTTCTTCATGGTGATGAAGTTGCAAGACTTAAGTACGACACTTGGTAAAGTGTGACACTTAATTTCGACACTTAGGTGTGACATTTGGTGTACGACACTTAGGTGTATAATAGTTGTGACACTTAAGTGCAACATTTGGTAGTGCAACAATTAGGTGTGTAACACACAAGCAAATGAGAGAGATAGTTTTATAGAAACTAATTCAATCTATGTTAGGGACCTAACCTCCCTAACCCCTCACGTGCGTAGAATAATATAGTTTCCACGTAATAAAGGCCGACATTAGTAAATAAGGCCTATATAATAATGTGAACAAATCTAATGTAAGAAGACTTAATAGAATCATTTGCTTCTAGAAATATCTTCCTCTAGAACGTTCTTTAGAAGATAGAATTACTATAAATAGGAGTAAAATGCATGAGAAAGTCTTTTATTGAGAATTATTTTAATAGAGCTCTACTATGTTGGAGGTTTCCCCCTCGAAGAGGCAAGTGAACTTGGATTTCTATCAATAAAGGTATCATTGTTGGTGTTGTTATTCTCTATATTTTGTTTTTCCACTAGTATTTGTTGCAATATTTATGGTTATGCTTATTATAATAATTATGATACCTTACAATTGGTATCAAATCTCTTTCCTATGAATAAATTGTGGGAAATGTTTTGTCAAGGTAGAGACATGTATTTTCAGCGTCTTTAGAGCACAAAGATCTATCATTTAGTGGTTAAACATGTGGATGGGGAAGAATACAAATGGTTTCACGAGGTTACTCGATGCAAACTTTTCACCTTTTTGGAAACCTCTGTAACCCATGTTGGTACCCCTTCAAGTAGTACTACATCAGACGGAATATATGCACGGTCATCACTCCCATGTACTGTCAAGTATATCGAGTGTCCCCTAGGTCTCCTAAAACGAGCTCTAGATCAGTCGATCAACCGCATGACTACTATAGTGACACTGAAAATAGCACTCGGGAAGATACTCTCTAGTACATGGGTAATCAAGAAGTACAACTAAGGGTATGTTTGAGCCTCCTTAGTTGGTGCCCTGAGATATTGGGTAAAGTAATATTGTTCGACCCCACACGTATATTAGAGATTTATAGCACAAGCAAAACCCTTATCTATAAGAACCCTGGAAACCCTAACCCTTGGGAAAAAAAGGGAAATTTGTCACAGAACCTTACCTCCTACATCTTGGTTGCGATATTCCTACATAATTTCCCCTGGTAACAATTTGGGCCTTATCACTATAGTATTCCTTAGGCTGAAGTATAACTCTGTGGGAGTTAAAGAAAAAAGAGTATAATGGTCCCACGGACACCCTTATTTGGGACATATCCCATTAGCTTCCTCTCTTCACCCTAATGCAATGGTACCTATCATTTAAAATCATTTTCTTTCATGGACCCACTCACCCTCTGTTGGAATACTGAGAGGGGGGGTGAATCAATATGAGCACTTATATCACTTTTAACCACAATATATAAACTTCAACTTTATCAACAGTATATCATCAATGTATCATCTATGATTTCATTCAATATATTATCAGCATATAAACATAAACAACATTACATCACATCAAATACACAGTACACCAGAATTTACGTGGAAACCCAAATGGGAGAAAACAATGGAAAGATTTCTTATATATTGTCAAGAATACATTCATTGGAAGCATAAACTTCCCAATTCTCCAGCTACAACTGGAAGGAGGATATGGCCCCCTATTTATAGGCTCCAACCTAAAGTAAGATACAACTCCATGAACTCTCTAGCTCCAACTAGAAGGAGAATACAACCCCCTAATTCTCAAGCTCGAACTTGAAGGAATCTCCAACTCCCTGTGTTCTCTGGAACCAACCAGAAGTAGGATACTGTTGATATTATGGTAGCTTCGGGAGGTATCAACCTCCATTGTGACCCTTTGACAAGATTAGAATATTATGGAAGTAAGAAAAGAAGTTAATGTAATCCTAGAAGAGATGTCGACTGAGAAAAGATAATTAATATGAATTAATTAGTACCCAGATTGAGAATTCGGCCCAGGAAGCATGCCAGAGCCAGTATAAATATAGGGCACCAGTTCTCATTTAGACACACTTCTCATAATTTTAGAAGGTCACTTGTGTGCACTACAGTCTGGCAGACTTGTGCGCAAGTTCTAGAGAAGGTGTTGCCATTAGTTTTGAAGCCTGTTGCTTCTATCCTTTTGGGTTGAACTCTCTGATCAGATTTGGTTACTTCTTGCATGGTTCATTAGCCTTTCTTTCCTATTGGATTTCTATCAGGATTCTTCTCTCTGTCAATTTCAAGGTGCTCGGAGGGTGGCTTCGACCTATGGTTGGGTGACAATAGTGATATTGTCTATGGTAAAATGACCACATTCTAATAGGTTATGGGCTCACACCTCCTTCATTTAGTCTAACCGTTGGAAGGAATCATAGTCATTAGGATACTAATCTCTCTAAAGAAATGTCACTAGGGTTTACTAGCAGGAGCAGCTTCCAAGACACTGCCACTAGGGTTACTAGCAACTGCAGTTGCAGAAACCCTAAAACCCCGATCCAACACCTTGTGATGGAGAATATCACTCAAGGAGAAGGTATTAAAGTGCACCTTAGTCCAGCGTACCTCTTGGCACTCTCAGAATATAGAAATGTCAAAGTTGAAGTTTTGGATCAAGACATGACCAGTCACCAGTCAACCGAAGTCATGAGTGAAAAGACCAGTCATCTACACTACTCAACACTCACAGGAACAATTGAAGATGACATGTGGATAATTGATAGTGGATCTTCTAGACATATGACGAGAGATCAAGCTAGACTCTCAAATCTAAATGAGAAGAAGACATTGTACAAGGTAGAGCTTGGAGATAAAATCACTTACCCAGTAGAAGGATTTGGACAAGCCTCCGTCAAGTTGAAAACGGGTAACAATGTCTATTTGAGCAATGTCTTATATGTACCTGGTTTAGAAAATAATCTTGTATCCATATCTTGTCTAGAAGACAAAGGAAAAATAATAGTTTTTGTTGATGGAAAAGTGTTATCTTGGCATAAAGACTCCAACATAGAGAATTCTAGGGTCATTGGAACCCGTAAAGGAAATCTATATAGACTACTAGAACAAAATGAAGAAGCTCTTGTACATGATGAAGTCAATCCCAATGAACTTTGGCATAGAAGGTACGCTCATATTAACTATAAATCATTACCTTTTCTCAAAAAGATGGTTGAAGGAATATCAAAATTATAGTCTACACATGAAGGAATTTGCAAAGGATGTGCTCTTGGAAAGAATATCAAGAAACCATTCCCAAGTAGCAACAATAGATCTAAGGAGATCCTAGATCTAATACACTCAGATGTTTGTGGTTCGATGCCAGTCAAATATCTAGGAGGATATCTTTACTACGTAATATTCATAGATGATTACTCAAGAAAAACTTGGTTATATCTCCTAAAGACAAAAGATGAAGCATTCAGTAAGTTTCAAGAATTCAAAGTAGAAATAGAGAACCTCACAAACAAGAAAATCAAGACCTTGAGAACAAATAATGGAGGAGAATATGCATCAAAGAAATTTGTTTCCTTTTGCAAATCAGCAGGGATTAGGAGGGAGTTGATGGTTCCTCATAATCATCAACAAAATGGTGTAACAGAAAGGAAGAACAGATCTATTGAATAAACCATGAAGGCACTATTAAACGATCAAGGTTTATCTATGTTCTTATGGGGAGAAGCAGCCATGACAGAAATATATGTTCAGAACAAAAGTACTCACCATATATTGAAGGAAGTGACTCCATAAGAAGCCTTCTCAAGTAAGAAACCTAATGTGGAAAACCTAACAATCTTTGGATGTCCTATTTACTCTCACACTCCCAAAGACAAAAAGAATAAATTAGAACCCTCGAGAAAGAAGGGCATATTTGTGGGATATAGAGAATCATCCAAGGCTTATAGAATCTATATTCTGGAACAACATAAGATTGAAGTCAGTAGATACGTGACCTTCAATGAAAAGATGGCTTTCAAGAAATCCATAGAAGAAACTATAGAAGAAGAAGAGTATGAGGAGCCTATTGAATAAGGCACATGTCTTCTCGAAAATCAAAATGAAGAAAAGGAACAATTTGATCATCCGATGCAACCATGTCAGACCATTGATTCAGACATCGTACCTAAGACCAAGAAATGACAAGCTTGGCTTGAAGCTACCTTACAAGAAGCAGAAAGACTCAAGGCCCCAGATGGGACCTTCAGAAAAAAGAAGAAGCCCAAAATATTCTCAAGCTATGCAGCATATATGACAAAGTTTCTAGATGAAGAACCTACCACGTTTGAAGAGGAAGTTCAGAAGAAACAATGGAAAGAAGCTATGACGGAAGAACACCAATCCATCATGAAAAATGATGTATGGGAAATTGTGCCTAGACCTAAAGAAAAATCAATAGTAACTTCAAAATGGGTATATAAGATCAAACATGCAGCAAACGGAAGCGTGGATAAATATAAAGCAAGGTTTGTTGCTATAGGGTTCTCCCAGAATGAGGGAGAAGACTATAACGAAACATTTTCTCTGGTTGATAGATATACTTCCATTAGAGCTATCATATATCTTGCCTCTTTCATGGGATGGAGTTTACATCAGATGGATGTAAAAACATCTTTCCTCAATGGAGAAATCAAAGAAGAAGTATATATTGAACAAACTCAAGGGTTTGAAGTACATTCCAGAGACACTCATGTTTACAGACTAAAGAAATCCTTATATGGACTCAAGCAATATCCAAGAGCTTGGTATGCCAGAATAGACAGCTACCTAATAAGACTTGGTTTCTCCAAAAGTCATGCATATCCAAACCTTTACTACAAAGTTGTGAACAATGCACCTATGATTCTACTCATATATGTCGACGATATATTCCTAATAGGAGAAGAGTCTCTCATCATCCAGTGCAAAAAGGAACTAGCTTCTGAGTTTGATATGAAATATCTTGGTCTCGTGCATTATTACTTGGGACTAGAAGTATGGCAGAAGCGTGGTGAAGTATTCCTTGGACAAGGAAAGTATGCAATAAAGATTCTTCAGAAATTCGTGGTGATGGATTGCAAATCCATGGACACTCCTATGACCATAGATATAAGAAAAGTAAGAGACTCGGATTATGATCCAGTAGATCCATCATTGTATTGACAATTGATTGGGTCATTGATGTATTTGGTAAATACTCGACCAGACATTTGCTTTGTCGTGAACACACTAAGCCAGTTCTAGGTGGAACCTAGACATGAGCATTGGATAGTTGCAAAGCATGTTCTAAGATATATCATGAGACAATAAACTATGGTTTAATATATATTGGGTCCAGTGATATACAGATTCATGGATTCACAGATTCAGATTGGGAAGGAAGTGCAGAAGACAGAAAAAGTACTTCAGGGATGTGTTTCAGCTTGGGCTCTACTATGATATTGTGGGGCAATAGGAAAAGAAGTTTGTCGCACTTAGCACAGTAGAAGAAGAATATTTCGCAGCATGTGAGGCATGTACAGAAGCAATATGGTTGAGAAATCTAATCTCCGATTTATTTGATTAGGTTCCAGATTCGACCATAATACATTGTGACAATCAGAGTTGTATAAGGCTATCAGAACACCCAGTGTTTCATGAACGGTCGAAACATATTGATATCAAATACTACTTTATTCAAGATAAAGTCCAGGAAGGAGAAGTAAAGATCGAATATATCTCCACATATGAGAAGACAATAGATATCCTAACAAAGCCTCTGTCCAAAATAAAGTTTGCATATTTCCGAGACAAATTGGGGATCATGGAAATAACTCCCTTAGCTGAAAGGGAAGAAATGACTCTCCAGGTTGGGAGGGAGAATTGAAATATCATTTAATTGAGGACAGTCATTTTCAAGTTTGAAAAATGGTCTAGCTTGGGCAGTTCCTTTCTAGTTTGGAAAGTGATTTGAGATTTCTGACGGATGGACATTTTTTCCAGTTCGAAAAATAGTCCAGATCGAACGGTCATTTTCGTGATGAAAATGGTTCGATGGATTGTTTATGTACCATAGACAGTGATTTCCCATTGTGGTTAACATGGGGAATGGTCTAGAGTAGTCTCTCTTCTTGAGGGTTACTCAAGAAGACTGACCTACCTCCTCGGACAATCATTCTTTTGAAGCTCACAGTTATGATCAGTTTCAAAGAATGGTCCGCTTTGGAGGTTGTTGCAAGACAGTCATTTCCTTAGGAAATGATTTGGACAGTCATTCCTTAGGGAATATTCATTATCTCCACATTGCACTTTGTTTAGTGTTGGAGGAATGGTCCACGGTGGGGAATGGTCCAGGTTCAACAATCAGGGACATGCATTCCCTAGGGAAGACTCATTCTCTCCAGGTTGCACTTTTTTTAGTGTTGGAAGAATGGCCCAGGGTGGGGAATGGTCCAGGATTAGAAATCAAGATAGTCATTCTTCCTTGCTTGAGAAGAATGGTCCAGATAGCCCATCATTGATGTTCTACTCTAAGGGAAGATACTCTTTTAGATCTCACGGATGTGAGTGAAAGAATGGCCCAGATGATTCAGTTTATATCATAACAATATTTTTTGTGCAGGTTGATATCAGATGATTGTTATGGAGACAATAGAGATATGATATTGTGGTGGATATGTTCCACTGTCTGTGACTATGTGTCATGGTTTGAGTAGTTGTGTAGTACTATGGATAAACACTATTGTGTTCTATAAGTTGACTTGTACTAGTTGTCAAGGAGATTATCCAGTTGGATAATAATGACAGTGCTCATGATGCTACCAGTTGAATGGTTTGTTTGTGCTCAAGACAATTATCAGTTATACCTCCCTAGCTAGGAGGGAGTTTTGCTATTATGGTAGATTCGGGAGGTATCAACCTCCATTGTGACCCTTTGACAAGATTAGAATGTTTTGGAAGCAAGAAAAGAAGTTAATGTAATCCTAGAAGAGATGTCGACTGAGAAAATATAATTAATATGAATTAATTAGTACCCAAATTGAGAAGTTGGCCCAGGCAGCCTGCCAGAGCCAGTATAAATACAGGGCACCATTTCTCATTTAAACATGCTTCTAAGAATTGCAAAAAGTCACTTGTGCGCATTGCAGTTTGGAAGTCTTGTGCACAAGTTTTGAAGAAGGTGTTTCCGCCATTTATGAAGCCTATTGCTTCTATCCTTTTGGGTTGAACTCTCTGATCAGCTTTGGTTACTTCTTTCTTGGTTCATTAGCCTTGCTTGCATATTGGATTTCTACCAGGATTCTTCTCTTTTTCAAGGTCAAGGTGCTCGGAGGGTGGCTTCGGCCTATGTTTGGGTGACAATAGTGATATTGTCTATGGTAAAATGAGCACATTCTAATAGCTACAACCCCCTTTCCTTGCCCCATCCTAACGCCCTGAAATATAAATGTAGACCAAACTATCACTACCACCGATACTTTCACTACCTATGTCATTGTCTCATCAACCAAATTGTCATTGTCACTATCATTGTCATTGATATACCATCATCAACCTGTCACCATCGTTAATGTTCAATCATCAATGAAACCAAATATATGATCACCAAGAACACCTCTCATTCAAATGTTCAACATCACCAACGCATGCCTCTACCAAGCATGTACCAAGATCACCAACATACCATCACAATATATGTGTCTCAACCATGAACCAAACCATACAATGTGCATCAATCATGTGCATTAACTTGTACCATACCATGTACAATAACATGTACCATACCATGTACATAAACATGTACCATACCATGTACATCAACCTATACCATACCATGTTATCAACCATGTACATCAGCATGTACCATACCATGTACATCAACCATGTACAATGTCATTCAATCATGCCATACGCCATGTACCATAAGATATTATAAATGAAGTGCCTCAAGCATAACCAAGATAGCCAATATAACCAAGATGTGCTTCAATGTACCATAACCTCACCAAGGTGTACCTCAACATGTACCAACATCACCAATACATGCACCTCATACATGTACCAAGAATATGCCTTACACCATGCACCTAAAATGTGTCTCAAACATATACCAATGCCTCAACAAGATACCAAAGGCATGACCATCATATTATCAACAAGTAACCAACATATGCCTCAAACCATGTGCCTCAAGTATGTGCCAACAACCATAAACCATGTACCAATAGATACTATCAAACATGTGCTATATCACTCATATACCATATATGCCAAGTATCCAAGATGTGCTTCTAACAATGTATCATCGCTAAGGTGCACAATCACTACCATGACATGCCTCAAGAATGTACCGTAACAACATAAGAATAATCCTTAAAACTAACACATAAGCATACCTCTAATCCTGTAGACACCCTATTGTATCATATAACAAATGAGTAAACCAACTTGGGCATCAACAACATGGTACAAGAATCACTTCTCAACCTTTCACAAGCATTTTCACAGATCCTCGACTTGCTCCTCTACTACCTATGGATATCTGCACTTTCCTCCACTACATCCCACATACATCCACGCCCTGCTGACTTGTAATTTGCAGATACCTCAAAAAATATGGTTACTCACATTTGTTGCAACTCTGATACTTTCACCTTTGACCTTCCTTTGCAATCTCAGACTTGCTACCTCATATTCGACCTCAGATTTTCCAATAAAAAAATAAACCATATCACTTATCCACTTAGATATATTCAATAGAATGTGTGTGTGAATGTACTTATGAGATATTCCTTGAGGTGTATTTATACTTTTTCTAAGTGACCTCTTTCCTTACTTTAAGGGTTTCTTGTTACAACCACTTAACCCTTTGACTAAGACTTGTAACTATTTAGGGGTTTCTTACCCAGTATTTGGGGCTTCCAACTTCATGATGCCATAACTCCTCAATCATGAGGGACCATGTGGTGTACCACCTATCAATGGAAATGGAATGATGAGGACTATCTATCCATAAGTTTGTTACCTGCATTTACACTACCCCTCGTGACCTTTTTCCTTGATCAAGTTTGGGTTCCATAACCACACCTCTGGGGCTTCGTGTAGACTTCATCAAATGCACCCATCACATATGTTGACATCAACCACTCTTGTTGACATAAATGACAACTAACTCATCATCAATCACGATCACAACTCTTGGGTATCTTAAACACTCCAAGGTGTTATCTCTCCAGGAGTCTCTTTAGTTGTATATCAAGAGATCATGGTAACTTAATTAGAATGCTTAATGATGTATTGAAAATTGGATCAAAGATGAATAAATCACACACTTACTCCTTCACTTAAAACAAATTGAATATATCTAGACAAAATAAGGCCTTGAAAAGTTATTGATCAGAGGGTTTGCAAAATATAGGTGGATGGAGAATGCTAGCTATGTCAACAACATCACATATATTGAAAACACATGTCAAAGGTTGAAAATAACTAGCAGAAGTTTTGTGATCTTAGTTTACTAATGCAGAGATAAGATAATAGTCATCAATCATTAAGTAAACCAGGAAATGAACATAACATTTAACTCACAAGTGAAGAATAAGAGAGATGAATAGAGGTCTAAACAATATCAATGAAAGAAGCTTACCATTCCAAAATATATGTCAAGGTCTTTACAATGAAGAGTGCATAAAAGTATTAAATCTCGAACCCTTTACAAAGATGTCTCGATGGTATTAAATAGGTTTTACAAACTTGACTAAGATCCTCAAAAGTTGGATCTAAATGACACCTATCAGATCGAATCTAAACTGATGCAAAAAAGTAGGATGAGATCCTATTTCTAAGGGATATGTATCCCATCCAAATTCCAAAAATTTAGCTCCACCTGAGCTACCTCGTGTTTGTAGAAGTCCTTCACTGCATCTATTTGACACTTGGAGCAATGATTCATCCCTTGAACGTTGAATATGAGGTCAACTTTGACCAAAACTCTTACATGCAAAAGGTTAACGAGTTGGTAGTGCATTGCATGGAAAAAACATAGTCTATGCTACAAACTCCTGTAGATGCTAGTTTTGCCAAAAAAAACTTCAAAATTGATTGAAAAATGCTTTTGAAAGTTGAAAACGTGTCTCAATAAAACACATATCATTGCCATTTGTTTTCCTTATTGAGACTACTCGGAATTTATTTCAATAACCATATCCATACATGTTTCTTTAAGGTAATTTCCATACTTTCATTAGAATTCAAAACATCTTATTTCATCATAGCTCAACAGCCATACAGAACCTTGAAACAATCTTTGAATCAATCATCATGCTTGGGAGAACTAGAAGAAGTAGTTTCTTTTTAGAAGATAGTCAAACTCTTCTTACTAAGCATATTCTTGGCCAAACATAAGTCTTCAGCTAGCTTTCTGTTTTCTTCTCTTAGGTTGAGGTTCTATTTGTACACATTAACCAATTTATTCCTCTAAATCATCTTATTTTTTATGTTTCTTTTAAGCTGGTTACACTCCCATGCTAGTTCATCTATTTGACTGGTCAGTTGTCTACCAAGTGTGACATTGTCCTGATGTAGCCTCTAATTCTTCTCCTGAAATTCTTTGAGTTGTTTGTTTTCATCCCTGAATAATTTAACCCAGTCTTATTTAGGTCTTTGTTCTGTCTATGGATCTGAATCTAGTGGAGATTCACTCAATTGAACTATGGCTTATAGTGCTTCCTTTTCAACAGGAGAGGCTTTAAATCTTGATAACTTAGCTCTAGGTTTTACAACATCTGTGCTTGGATGAGAATCCTCTGCCAATACAAGCTTTCTCCTAGATGACCTTCTGAGGGTTGGTGTATCAATCCTAGCTTGGATAGGCTGAGGATTATCTTCAATATCCTTCAGAGGGAGCTCCACAGGAGGCTATGTTTGTTCTTCAAGAACCACCTCTTTAGCCTTTCCTTTTCTTTTGCTTCTTTTATATACTTGGACAGGTAAAGGTTCCTGAGGAATGTGTTCTTGAGGGGACTATGGTGTTTCATATGCAGAGGGAAAGGTGGGAGCAGAAGGTTGTGCTAATTCAAGTGAGGGAGAAGAAGGATCAGAAGGGGTAGAAGACTGTGGTATTTCAAATGATGGGGCAGAGGGAGAAGTGGGAGGTGTTGCAGTCTTCTTATTAGGGGTTTTGAGTTTTGAAGGAGGAGACAAGTCAATTTGGTAATTTGATACAAATAGGAAAGTGGGCCAATCCTTCCCTTCCTTCTTCAAGTGTTCAACAACTATGAGATTTATTAAGGCATGGTGTAAAATGGACTTTTGAAGCTTATCAGGTTTTCATTGTGCAAATGAAATCATCCTTTGCAAGATCATGAAAAGGAAATAAGGTAAGTCTATCTCTTTCTTACCAATGAAATGGAGAAGAAGATTGAAATGGTATTTCAAAACTTAGATGTATATTCCTTCATAGGTGAAGAATCTTTGAATGATGAAGAGCAGTTTTTCATATTCCTCTATCAGCCACTTCCTTGGCACAGCCTTCACTAAATCATCTCCTCTATGCTCAGGCCTGAGCATATCTTGACACCAGTCCTCCTTTTATAGTTTCTTTGCTTTGAACCATAGTTCCCATGTCCTAGGAATATCGTTTACGTCTGCAATCAAATCCATTGTCAAATGGATTTCCAAGGGACCAACCTATGTCTTGCCACTCTTGTAATTTTGCACAAAATCTCTTGAAACCTCCAGGTGATTTCCTTCGATTTTATCACAAAACCTCCAGCATCCCATGCGCTTGAATGAGTCCACATGGTTAGGATTTTTCTCGATCAAAGTGGTCTCAGTGGGCTCAAATCTAACCATAGATCCTGACCTCTTCCTGGGGATGGGATCTTTCCTTGGAGATATCGTATGTATGAGCACCTGCTGTGAATACTTCTGCACAAAGAGAATTAGAAGAAAACTTTACAAATAGCTTTCTTTGTTTGAGAAAACCTTGACAATTCCTTTGATGGAGAGATGTAACTATGGAAGAGGACCTAAACACTTTGATGATGGTATGAAGACTTTAAAAATCTTCTTGATATACTTTTTTACCTTGGAAACCTTTCAAATTTCAAAACAGGGTTTTCCCCCCGAGTTGGTAGCGCACCCTATGTCAAAATGATGAGTTGTGATGACAATACTAGCTGAGTTGGTAGCACTTTAAGTACAAAAGTAACCATTTGCACTATGAACTCATCATCATTGAGGGGAATGATATAATGAAGGTCAAATCGATATTTTAAAGTCAATGATGACTCATTAAGGACCCAAAACTGACTCTTATAATCCATGACTCACTTTTAGGAAACAAATCACATGTATTTTGAACATATAACCCTAGGACAATGACCTTGATGACCACTTAGTCTTATATCAAACTCATTTGGCATGACTGAGATTTGATGACTATACCCAATGAAGGACTCACTTTATTGAATGACTCAAGAGAGTAAAAACTCAATTAATCACCTAAGAAATAAATAAAAATGAGTTTTTATTGGGAGATAACACAAGGTTTGACATCAATGACAACCAACTATCCAAACTAACTTTCCAAAAATATCCCCCTTTAGAATTGATGGCAACACCAACATTGATGGCAATGCTCATACTCCAATGCTCATGCTCCCCCTGTGACCATCGATCCTCATCAATGTTTCTCTCGATGTTTCTCTCCGCCTTTGACATAAATGGAAAAGGGTGTCTCTCCTTGGGGTTACTACCCTTGCCTTCATGTCTTTGTTCTTTCTCTTCTCGTGTTTCTCTCCTCATGTTTCTTTCTAAGTTCCTCTTCTCTTTGAAATCAATAAAAAAGAGTGACTCCCCCTGAAAGTATACATTCTTTGAACAATCCTTATCTGACTTCATGTGGTTKACTCTTTTTCTTCTGATCTCTCTCTTTCTCTCTCTTAGACATCATGGGAAAAATGATAACTCCCCCTGCCAGTATGTCTCCCCCTTTTTGCATGCTTCTAATATTTCTTTCCTGATCTCTTTCTCTAAGGATTTCTCTCCCCTTGACTTATATGCAATATGTAGAACAATATGGGACTTCCTGCATACTCTTCCTTTCCTCTCTTCCAGTGCTTCTTGTCCATTGGTGCTTCCTCTTGTAATTCTCTGACATATATAAAAATCATTCAAAATTTCTTGACTTCAAATATTTAGACATCAGTGACCATACTATTCAACAATGTCCCGCTGACGATATAGCTTATGCTGAAGGTTTCTCTTTCCATGTTTTGTTATGTCTTTCACTACTTGTCTTCTTGAGACCAACTGATTCCAATTGTACATTGATTCCATTGATTCCAACTGTAAGTATGCTCTATCATATATATGTCTAGACCTGACAATGATCTCATAAATCCATCTTTATCCATATGTTATAAGTTGTCCATAACTCTGCTACTCAATTGTCCACAATGTTGACCCATCTATAATTGTACTATTATGAAGGCTTCTTTATTTTAACTAATCCTCACATATTCCTATTTATCATACTAAATCAAATATTTCCATTTATTTTCAATACATCCTTGAACCTGTAATGAATATATCCATGCTTGAAAAGTGTGTGAATGATATTATTCTGATATATGCATGGCTTCTCAATTGATGAATCTAACATTATGTACTTCTGTTATCTGACTATTGTGAATATATCTTTGCAAACACTTAAAACTGCTCGAAGGATGGTTCTTTTATCTGTAGTAGCTACTGCATAGACTTTTCCTTTTCAATATTCATATTTACTAGGATTCTCCAAGCCAGATGGCTCAGAACAATGGAGTAATGTTCCCTAATGTAGATTATTATTCCTCTTCATTTGTAGACTCATCATCTCTCTGAACTCTGACTTATTCCTTTTTGCATGTGGATTCATTATGATCTTGCACTATAATTCCTAAGAGTACAATTTCTTGTGCCTGTTCTTTATTCACCTGCTCTTCTTCTTTTTCTCACACTACTGTAAATTATGCGATCTCTGGGACCTGGTTTTCATTCACCTGTTCTTCTTGTTTTTCATTTCTTCTCCAAACCTTCATGTATCTGGCATCTTCTTTTTTCCTGTAGATTTGTCCTGATCTCATACTATTTCCAATCCTGAGAGTATGACTTCTAGGTGTCCTTCATTCATTTGTTCTTCCTTTAACTGTTCTTTTTTTCTTTTCCAAACCTTCTTATATTTGATATCAGTGTTCTTTTTCATAGAAGTAGTCATCATGCTTCTACAATCATGAGCTATATGTCCATAGTTATGGAATTTGTAACATTCAACATTATATGGAGTCACATATGCATTTGTTTCTTGACCATTTCTTACATAAGCCCTGCACTCTATAGCTTTATGTCCAAAGTTAGTACAAATAAAACAATGACCATACAAGAAATTTACATACCTAGGAGTGAATGATATTCTTTGTGGTGTAGTCCTTATGAATTACTGCCTTGGATGATCATGATATTCTCTTATGTTGATTCCTTCATCATGATTGAAGCTTCTTTGTTGCTTGAATGTGGAAGATCTTCTTGAAGATGTATCTCTGTTATACTCATTCTTCTTTTATTATTTTTGACCATGATACCCTCCTTTGAGTACTTCTACATATCTCTTACCCTTTCCTTCATTCTTCCTCTCTTGAAACCTAGAGTGCTTATCTTCAAGATTCTTTACTGATGATGTGGATGTTTCTCTCTCTCAAATGTTCTTGTTGATTTTGACGATTTTAACTCTCAATGTGAAAACTTCTTCTTCAATCATCTCAACCTCTTCTTCTTTCTTCATCATTTGAATCTTCATGACTTCTTCCGTTCTCTTTGCTTCTTCAAGGAGATGGTTTATTTTTCAAGTCTTCTTTCCTGATGACTGAATTATTCTTCAATATGGTTTAAATCCTTATATATTTCCTTGATATGATCTATCAAAATATTCTCTCTCTTCTCTACTTCATTTATTTGTGCTACTATTTCGACTTCCAAACACTGCTTCTCTTCCATCTGAATTTTTGTATGTTTCTTTAATTCTTCTAGCTTCTTCCAGCTGAGCTTTTAGATTCATGATAAAATGTTGGGATTCTTAGGAATATTTTTTGAGAATTATTCTTGACTAATTGTTCCTAAAGAGACTTGTGTTTCTTCCTTTGTTTCATCAATTCATCTAAAGCATTGATTAATTCTACTTCAAGATCTATTATGCCTTGTTCACAATCTTCTTCTTATGAATATGTCTGACATTATGAGCATATTTCTTCTTGTTTTGTTCTTACATATTCTTTGTTCTGATCAATATTCTTTGGCCTTGTGATAGGATGATATTTCTTTGAATAGATATTTTGTATATTTTCTCAAAGTTCTTTGACTGATGTACATTTTCCCACTTTCTCTTTTATTGAATCAGGTGATCCTTCCAAGATGAAATCCATTTCTATTTGGTTATTTCTTTTCAATTCCTTCTTGCCTACAGTATCTAGTTTCTTTGTAGTGGTGTATCTTGTAACAATTGATTTCCAAACATCATACCCATGTGCCTCTAAGAATACTTTCATCCTTAAGCACCACATTTCATATTTTTGGCCATTATGACCATCAAACTGTGGTAGTCCAATATTAACATACTCCATGATCTATCTTCCATTGGTTAAATTGTTTCCTTGAAGGAATAGGCTATGATACCAATTGTTGGAATACTAAGAGGGGGGGTGAATCAATGTGAGAACTTTCATCACTTTTAACCACAATATATAAACTTCAACTTTATCAACATTATATCATCAATGTATCATATATGATTTCATTCAATATATCATGAGAATATAAACACAAGAAGCATCACATCACATCAAATACACAGTACACCTGAATTTACGTGGAAACCCAAATAGGAGAAAATCATAAAATGTTTTCTTATATATTGTTAAGAATGCATTCATTGGAAGCACCAACTTCCCAATTCTCTAGCTACAACTAGAAGGAGGATACAACACCATATTTATAGGCTCCAACCTGAAGGAAGCTACAACTCCCTAAATTCTTTGGCTCCAACCAGAAGGAAGCTACAACCCCCTGATTCTTAGGCTCCACCCTGAAGGAATCTCCAACTCCCTGTGTTCTCTGGCACCAACCAGAAGGAGGATACAACCCCCTTTCCTTGCACTATCCTAACGCCCTAAAATATAAATATAGAAAAAACTATCACTACCACTGATATTGTCACTTCCTCTGTCACTGTCTCATCAACCAAACTATCATTGTCATTGTCACTGTCATTGTCACTAATATACCATCATCAACCTATCACCACCATTGATGTTCAATCATCAATGAAACTAGATATACGATCACCAAGAACACCTCTCAATTAGATGTTCAACATCACCAACACATGCCTCTACCAAGCATGTACCAAGATCACCAGCATATCATCACAAGATATGTGTCTCAACCATGTATCAAACCATACTATGTGCATCAATAATGTACATCAACATGTACCATACCATGTACATCAACCATGTATAATAACATGTGTCATACCATGTACAACAACCTGTATCATACCATGTACATCGACATATACAATACCATGTACATCAATCATGTACAATATCACTCAATCATGTCATATGCCATGTACCATAAGACATTATCAATGAAGTGCCTCAATCATAACCAAGATAGCCAATATAACAAAGATGTGATTCAATGTAGCATAACCTCACCAAGGTTTACCTCAACATGTACCAACATCACCAAGACATGCACCTCATACATGTACCAATAATATGCCTCACACCATGCACCTAAAATGTGCCTCAAACATATACCAATGCCTCAACAAGATACCAAATGCATGATAGTCATATTATCAACATGTAACCAAGATATGCCTCAAACCATGTGCCTCAAGTATGTGCCAAAAAACATAAACCATGTACCAAGAGATACCATCAAACATGTGCTATATCATTCATATACCATATATGCCAAGTATCCAATGTGTGCTTCTAATAATGTATCATCACCAAGGTGCACAATCACTACCATGACATGCCTCAAGAATGTACCATAACAACATAAGAATAAGCCTTAAAACTAACACAAAATCATACCTCTGATCCTGTAGACACCATGTTGTATCAGATAAAAAATGAGTAAACCAACTTGGGCATCAACAACCTGGTACAAGTATCACTTCTCAACATTTCACAAGTCTTTTCACAGATCCGCAACTTTCTCCTCTACTTCTCATGGATATCTGCACTTTCCTCCACTATAGCTTGTGTACATCCGTGCCCTGCTGACATGTAGCCCACGGATACCTTAGAAAATATGGTTACTCACATTTGTTGCAAATCGGATACTTTCACCTTCGACATTCCTTCACAACCTCAAACTTGCTACCTCATATTCGACCTCATATTTTCCAATAAAAAGATAAACCATATCACTTATTCACTTAGAGATATTCAATAGAATATGTGTGTGAATGAACTTATGAGAGACTCCTTGGGGTGTATTTATACTTTTTCTAAGTAACCTCTTTCCTTACTTTAGGGGTTTCTTGTTACAACCACTTAACCCTTTGACTAAGACTTATAATTGTTTAGGGATTTCTTACCTAGTCTTTGGGGATTCCAACTTCATGAGGCCATAACTCCTCAACCATGAGGAACCACGTGGTGTACCACCTATCAATGGAAATGGAATTATGAGGACTATCCATCCATGATTGAATTACCTAAATTTATAGTATCCTTCATTACATTTTTCCTCGATCAACTTTGGGTTCCATAACCACACCTTTGAGGCTTCGTGTAGACTTCATCAAATGCACCCAACACATTTGCTAACATCAACCACTCTTGTTGACATCAATGACAACTAAATCACCATCAATATTTATCACAACTCTAGGGTATCTCAAACACTCCAAGGTTTGACATCAATGACAACCAACTGTCCAACACCCTCCCTAGAACCCTTATTGGCCACATATCCCATTGGATTCCTCTTTTCTCCCTAGTCGGCATGGTATATATCACTTATCATTTTTTTTCCATGGACCCACTCCCCCTTCTTATCACCCCTCGTTACCAAGTGGCCACCACTCATAGCCAAGAAATAATTAACCTACAAGTTGAATCCAAACAACACAAGGAGTTCATCCAGAGAATGACTTCTAAAATTGCTTCCATCAATTCCAATGTTGAATCCTTCAAGTATCAAGTTAAGGGTGATTTTGACACTATCCACTTAGTTCTGTACCAATTTTTGAAACAATCCTAGGGCCCTCACTCCTCTAACCAACATTCACACTTAGAATGTTTGTACTCTTCCCATACTATTTCCTTACATTCGAATTCCCTCATCATGACCCCCATCTTCCTAAATTTTAGGATAACATATTTGATGACTCAGATCCCAAGGGTTGGGTCACTCAAATGGAACATTGTTTATCCTTGCATGCATTACTGATGAGATATCAAAACTTAATTATGTTTTCTTCTATCTGGATCATGAACGTTGGCAGTGGTGGCAATGGCATAAAAATGAATTCCAAGGGTATGTTGCTTGGACATGGTTTTTTACAGATCTTTATGAACTCTTTGACACCGACACCCACCATTTAGTCCATTTGAAAAGGTTGAAACAAGTTGGCACATTGGAAGAATTTATAATCGCCTTTGATCACTTGGATTTCAAAAAAGAGGGCATGTCAGATGCCTTCTTCAGGGAATGCTTTATCAATGGACTCAAATATGAAATCCCCACCTAGTTCCTAATATATCACCCTCATACTTGGTTGGAAGCTACTAAAAGAGAAAAGGAATCACAACAAATTGTCTCCAATCAAAACAGAAAACCCTCCTTTATTCCTCGCCCTCAACCCACCAATCATGCCCCTCCTACCACTCCTTTCAAGATATAGAAATTAACTAGGGCATAAATGGTTGAACGCAAACTCAAGGGTCTTTGTTATTATTGTGATGAAAAATATTTTCTAGGGCACAAGTGTAAGGAACATAATTTTTTTATGGTTATTTTTTAGGATGTTGTTGATGAGGAGGTCGATGTTTCCCCTGTGGAAGAACTACCCCCAGTAGATGATATTACTCCACCCTTTGATCCACCAGAAGTTGAATTGTTGATTTCATTCCACACCCTCAGTAGCTTCTCTACTCCCCAAACCCACAAGTTAATTAGCTACATTAAGCATAGGAAAGTCATCATCTTAGTTTCCAGTGGAAACACCCATAATTTTATTCATCATCGCATTTCCCAAGAAATCAATTGCTATATTTGTGCAATCAACAACTTTCAAAGCATGATCACCAATGGTGGTTCCATGAAATTTGACGAGCATTGTGAAAATGTGTGCCTACAAATTCGTCAATACCACCTAAAATATCATATGTTTTCCATTGACATGGGTGGGTGTGACATTGTTCTCGATGATAAATGGTTACACACTCTCAGCTCCATCCTCATGGATTTTAAGGACCTAACCATGCAATTCCAACAATATGGAATGCAGTACAAGTTCCAAGGCATCACAATATGCTCACCGGAGATCATTAGTTCCCACAAAATGGAAAAAATACTCAAAAAAGGTCACTCTAGAATTATTTCCCAACTCCATTCTATTGAGACACCCTTTGTGCACCCTGACCTCCAATCTATACTCTCTTGACACCGAGTTTTGTTTAACACTCCCCATGGAATTCCCCCTTCCTGCAGTGTCCATGATCATTCCATTCCTCTAGTACCAGGAATTCTTTGACTCAATGTTCTCCTTTATCATCATCCCTTTGCCCAAAAAAATGAAATTGAGAAAATTGTTCAAGAATTTCTAGAAATGGGTTTTATATGTCCTAATATCATTGCATATTCTTCTCTGGTAGTTATGGTACTCAAGAAAGAAGGCACTTGATGCATGTGTCATGATTTTCATGCCCTCAAAAAACTCACAATCAAAAGAACAATTTCCCATTGTTGGAAATATTGTTGTCATTGATGTCAAATACAAGGGTAGACTACAGATGTCCAAGATAAAGATTGAAGGATGGATATTGTTGGAAATATAGTTTTTGGATTTTTTTATGCTTAGTTTGGATACCATATATTTGAATGAATTTTTACTCTAAATGCCTAGATCAAATGGGAGAATAGGTTATCTAGTTGGAAATACTATTTCGATAAATTTCCAACAGTACATGGCACTCCCTCTAACTCTCTGGGAATGAGGAGATATGATTTTTTTTGTCAAACAACCCATCCAGAAATTTTAGGTCACCCTAGCCAATGCTTACAAGTGGGCCCTAAAAGTGATCATGGAAACTCTATATATTCAGGATGTACGTGAACATTTGAAGAGAATCCAAGAAAAAATACCAAGTCTGAGGTGCACAGAAGAGATCTGAGGTGTGAAAAAGAAGTTGGGGAGTACTCTTGGGGTATAAAGGTTTGGAAGAGGATTTTTATTGGATTTTGAAAGGTGCACTATGAAGGAATAAGGTCTATGACGTTGCAAAGTGAGTTATTTTGAGGGTGTGACATTACAGTCTAGGGTTATATTCTGGGAATGATGTTATGAGGTTCACTAGGGAATGAAGGATGAATATTACTAGGGTTTGAATCTATGTATGGGGTATGAAGCAAAGAGAGGCGTTGGAGTATGAATGTTAATGGTATTATGATGTTGTGAAATGAATGAAGTATGGAGAATGCAGGTAAAGTCAAAAGTACTCTTTGTATGAAGATATTAGGTTGGTGCCTATACAAGTCTTACTGAGTCAGTGCTTAGCTGGGGAGATTAGTGTCTTTAATAGGTTGGTGACTACACAATATCTTTTTGGGTTGGTTCTCAGCTAAGAATATTGGTGTCTCCATTAGGTTGGTGCCTATAATCTTTTTAATAGTAGGTTGGTTCCTACAAATATTTATAAAGATAATTTTTTGTGGTTGATCCGGAAATATCTTTTTAAGACTATGGTTGAGTTTTTAAAGAATGATTTAATTTACCATTAGAAATTAATTGAAGAATAAGATTAATGAAAGTATGTTGCATCCATTAGAACATGTAAATAAAATAAAATTAACAATAAGAGAAGCAAACCATAACACAAATATTGATAACGGAATTCGGCACAAGATTGCCTATGTCTTCGGGCCTTTGTCTCAGTGGGTGAGGCTTTATTATTTCCCTTCAAAGATTCAAAAGTACATCATAAAAATGTAAAATGGGTTACAATCTGATCTTGATTTTTTATTCCTGGTCTCAATAACCCATCACAACTGACAGCACTGAAAACGGATGAACGAAGCTCCCAAAAATGGACCGCGAAGTTTCTCTCCTCAACAGCTTCCCTGCATAAAAATGGATTTTGCTTTTCAATTATTCTGCATTTCTCTATTATGAACCTCCTCTAAGTCTGTCAAGAACCTCTGGTTTATATAGGCTTGAATTTTCCAACAAACTCCCAACTTCCCCCTAATATCTAGCCTCAAAAAGATCTCCAGATCCTCTAATAATGGCCAAAATCTCTCAAAATTGGCTAAAAATCAATTAAATTCATAATATAATGTTTAAAAATCCACTTTTGGCTAAAATTAGGGTTCATCCCCCTCTATCCATGCCCCTGGTCATATGGGCACTCTCCATGTGACCTTGGGTTGGCACTAGCTTGTTGGCCCCCTTTGGTCTTGGCTCCTGGTCGGATGACTTGGCTTACGTGGCCATGCCCTGATGCTCCATGTGCCCCCCGAATAGTTAGCCCTCAGTATCCACCCTCTATTCATGTGCTTTGGTCGGAAGGCTAGCTCGGATGACCGACGCTAACCCCCACTAAACCGCACCACACATCAATGAATGGTCATATGGCATATACCTGTGATCAAGGGCTAGTTCCATTAATATCCGCACCATGGTATCAGATGTCTGGGTCATGTGGTAACTGTTGTATGTGAGAGCGTCGGGGGTTGGGGCTAGACCCAGCTCTTTTCTCTACCCATTAAACAGTACGACAATTTTAAATATAATATGTGGGCTATATTTTACAAGCACCACCATGGGTGGGTTGGTAGCCCAGCCCTGCCAAGTCGCTCCCCCCCTACCTAGAGGTCACAGGTTCAACTCCCCTTGAATCACAAAATTTTTCCAACTGTCAAGCAACGAAGGGGTGCCACATGGTAGCCCAATACTGGGCCACATGGCACTATTCCATTCGCCAACCATTATGCCACATGTCAACCAATCATTCGACCACATCTACACCTGCCCATGTCAGCACCATGCCAACTCACCTATACGGACGTGCCATGTGTCACACAATGACTCATCCACCTATTAGCCCTCAACTTCCCAGTCAGCATTCAATGCATCTACCATGTCACCTATATGTTTGTACGGACTGTACGGTCAGCTGCCACGTCAGCACTATACAATCAACAAAATTTTGCCTGTTTGGAAAAACAAACAGACCGTGATATCTTTCGCATACGGTATCTGTTTGATCTCATTCAAGTTGTGTTGGGTTTGTAACAATGAGGCCTACGCACACGTCTATTTTGAAGTGATTTTGAGCACTTTTATTTTTAGTCCTTCCTAGACCCATTTTGGTTCCTGGATCCATTATGGATCACACCTCCCCACTAAGACCTTTTGGTCCTCCAAAAGGTTACAAAATTGAGCTTACCAATTACATACTCATAAGGATAAAACAAAACACTATGTTGTACAAAATGATGTTATAACAAGTCATCATTACAACATCTGTGATTACATTAATGGAAGCAAAATACAATGAACATGTGACATCCACTTCTGGAAAAACCAAGTGAATGGTTTCTTTCCTTCATGTTGTTCCTCTTGCTTCGTTGGTACTACCTCTTCCTTTGTGAGTACATGCACAATATTTTTTTCCTTCTTTGGACGAAGCTCTAGATTAAGCTTCCAACATTTATCCTTTTGATGTCCACCCATGTTGCAATAAGTGCAGTGGTTTTTCGACATCCAAACTTGTTTTCCCTTCTCTTTCTTTCATTGTGGATTTGAGTCTTTATTTCGTGTCTCCTTCCTGGTTGACATAAATTTCTTTTACAAAGATTGTCTCTTTCAACACTTGGCCACACAATGCTTGGGTGAATGACAAAACGTACAAGGATACATATTCCACAAGTTTTGGATTACATGATTATGCTTTTTTAAATCAAAAAAATATTTGGAACAACCATGACCATTATGACCATTATACCTTTCTTGCATTCACTATCACCATCATGGAGTGATACACCATCACCTTTCATGAATTTTTCCCGTAATGACTGAAGCTGGTCATTTGAAGCATCACTTGCTTCCAATGTTTTGGAGCATTCTCCAATCTCCTCTTCACCATATCCCAATCCTAAATAATGAGGTCTTTCCACAACCTCTATGGGATTAACAATACCTTGGCCCCTATTCTCAAGGCCCTTTCCTTCATAACTCATCTTGTCTAGAAATTTCAAACCTATACCTCTTGTATGTTTTTCAAATGCACCAAAATAACCATCTTGATGGGAACAATGTGAAATTGATGAATGACTTCCACTGCATACCTTAGAGATGATTTCTGAATCAGGTGTAAAAGGAAATTCCTTCAATTCTTCTTTTCCTTTGTCATTCTTTGAATATTTCCCTTGAATCGATCTCTTTCATTCCAAGTAATCTTCATACAACACTTTCGCCATCTCTGCCATGGAAAAGAGAGTATTTCGAAAATCCTTCTCATATTGAGAAATTCCCTCTTTAGATGCCATTTTCTCACTTTGAGATGTCCTCTTTCTTGATCCAATCTCAGTATTCTCTTCAAAAAGGTTGCCTTCACCACGATTCATCCTTTCCTTGGTAATCATGCAAACTCAAAAACCAACTGTCAACTAGCTCTGATACCACTTGATCTGAAAAGATCTTTTAAAGACTATGGTTGATTTTTTAAAGCATGAGTTAATTTACCATTAGGAATTAATTGAAGAAGGAGATTAATGAAAGTATGTTGCAGCCATTAGAACATGTAAAAAACAAAAAATGAACAATAAGAGCAGCAAACCATAACATAAAGCTTGATAATGGAGTTTGGCACAAGATTGCCTACATCTTCGGCCCTTTGTCTCAGTGGGTGAGGCTTTCTTATTTCCCTTCAAAGCTTCAAAATTACATCATAAAAATGTTGAATGGGTTACAAACTAATTTTTCTATGTTCTTCCTGATCTCAAGAACCCATCACAATTGAAGTCACTAAAAACGGATGATCGAAGCTCCCGTAAATGGCCTGCAAAGTTGCTCTCCTCAAAAGCTTCCCTGCATAAAAATGGATTTTGCTTTTCAATTCTTCAGCATTTCTCTAATATGAACCTCCTCTAAGGCTACCAATAACCTCTAGTTTATATAGGCTTGAATTTGGCAATAAACTCCCAACTTCCCCCCTATATTTGGCCTCAAAAAGAGCTCCAGATCCTCCAATAATGGACAAAATCTCTAAAAACTAGCTAAAAATCAATTAAATTCATAACATAATGTTTAAAACCCCACTTTTGGCTAAAATTAGGGTACAACCCCTCTGTTTGGGCCCCTGGTCATATGGGCACCCTCCATGTGGCCCTGGGCTGGCGCTGGCTTGTTGGCCCCCTTTGATCCTGGCTCCTAGTTGGATGACTTGGCTCATGTGGTCACGGCCTGATTCTCCATGCGCCCCCCGAACTGTTAGCCCTCGGTCTCCAGCCTCTAGTCATGCGCCTTGGTCGGAAGGCTAGCCGAGTCGACTGGCACTAACCCCCACTAAACCATGCCACACATCAATGGATGGTCATATGGCGTATACCTGTGATCAAGGGCTAGCTCCATTAATATTTGCACCATGGTATCAGAGGTCTGGGTCATGTGGTAGCAGTTGTATGCGAGAGTGTCGGGGGTTGGGGCTAGACCCCAGCCCTTTTCTCCGCCCGTTAAACATTATGGAAATTTTCAATATAATATGTCGTCTATAGTTTACAAGCACCATCGTGGGCAGGCTAGTATCTTGGCCCTACCAAGTTGCTCCCCCCCTGCCCAGAGGTCGCGGGTTCGACTCCCCTTGAGTCACAAAATTTTTCCAACTATCAAGCAACGAAGGGGTGCCACGTAGCAGCCCAAGACTGGGCCACGTGGCACCATGTCATTCTCCAACCAGTATGCCACATGTCAACCAATCATTCGACCACATCTGCACCTGCCCACATCAACACCATGCCAACTCAGTTGTACGGACATGCCATATGTCACCCTTGCAATGGTGTCACGCGTCACACAATGACTCGTCCACCTGTCAGCCCTCAACTACCCAGTCAGCATTCAACACATCTTCCACATCATGTGTACGGGCATACGGACTATACGTTCAGCTGCCAGATCATCACTATACGGACTGTACAGTCAACAAAAATTTTCATGTTTGACAAAACAAATAGACTGCGATATATTTCTCATACGGTATCTGTTTGAGCCTATTCAAGTTGTGTTGGGTTCATAATGACGAGGGATACACACACGTCCATTTTGAATCGATTATGAGAACTTTTATTTTTAGGCCTTCCTAGACCCATTTTGGTTCCTGGATCCATTCTGGATCAGTTGTTTTCTCTCGCAAGGGTTTCCAAGTTAAAATATGTGTACCATGATTTGAGTTTACATGCATTTATTGTTTTAAAGTTAATGAATGATTGATGAATGTTAAATTAAATTAAAAAGTATCTTATATTGATTCACCCCCTCCCCCTCTCAGTATAAGCATAAGTCCAACAATTGGAATCATAGTCGTTTCCTTCAAAAACAGTTTAACCACTAGAAAAAAAATATCAAGCACATATGGATTATAAGGAAGGTCTCCCTACAAACAGAGTTCTTTTGTTCAATGGAACCAACTATGCATCATGGAGTATAATAATGAAGACATATTTGATGGCCCTTGGGTCTGGTATTTGGGAATCAATCACAACAAGTTATATAGATGAAGCTAGGAAGGGGTCAAGTGAAAACAATGCAAAATAAATAGAGATCATCTTGAGTGGCATACCATATTCTAATACTATCAAGGTTAAAAGCTACAAAACATTTATGACAATATATGAAACATTTGGGATAAGCTACAAAACATTTATGAAGAGATATCTGGTGATTGTTCCAGCTATGAATTAGAGACAGAAGAAGCACGTTTTTTTAGAAAGCTAAAAGGAGTACCTGGAAAATACAAAGATAAGATACCCTTCAAATGCTTTGATTGTGGTAGAATAGGAATTTTTTTTCCAAGTGTCCATGTGCAGAAATGGAATATAGTGATGATGAAGAAAAATCTATCTCCATAACCATGGAAACAAAACATGTTGATGAAGAAAAAGAAAATAATCATAAAGAAAATCAAAATTCAAAAGAAGAAGAACACTTTAGTGCCTTAGAAGAAATATATTGGATTAGGAAAAATAATATAAAGCAAAAGGAGTAATTGAAGAAACATGAAAAAAATGGATCATGATCTTGAAGAAATAAAGAAGATAATTATCATCCTGAAGACCTAGCTAGAAGAAGCAAAAGGAATAGAAGCAGTGAAAATTCGGCTCAAAGAAAAAGAAGAAACATGTGAGAAGTTAGAGTTTGAATTTGTCTCATTAAAGGAGGAATTGAAGAATTCAAATGGTCAGTTGGAGCTTGATAAGAGCATTAAAACTTTAAATTATATCCTCAATTTCCAAAGGTCACCATTCATCAAGACTGGTCTTGGCTACGATGAAAATCAAAATACTCCTGAAGAAAATCCCAATAGTTATGCTAACAATGAAAGAAACAATGGTAAAGGAAATGATGACCAGCAAAAACCTTATTCTTCTCACAAGAACAACAAGAATGATTTCAAAAAAGATGTTCCACCAAGAAGGCCTTTCAAAAATCGGTACCAAAATCTATTTCTTGGCTATTGTTTTTCTTGCAATAATTTTGGTCATAAATCATTAGATTGTAAAGCTTATGCAAGAAGTAATCATGTGAGAGACAGAAACATAGGTTCTTATAAGACCTCAAAGAATGATTATGTGAGCAACAAAACCAGAATTTCCCATGGCCCTTGTTGATAGAAACTACAATTCATTTTCTCCCCTACTTGATGACAATACCAAATGTTATAAGTGCAATAACTATGGGCACATAACACGTGATTGCAGAAGAAACATAATAAATTCTCCTAATCAAAACAGTGAAGAAGATGTTCTTGCAAAGCATAGAGAAGAATACACAAAGGTGTGGAAAAGGAAGTAAGAAGAAGTTAGAACCAAAGAAGGTGTAATGTCCCCACTTTGGGACATCATCACAAGGCAGAGATTTATGATGACCAGAGTAGCCAGATGGATGCTATAGCGAGTACAGGGGTATTTGAGAGGCATTGTGGGGTCCAACTTGCATTGATTATCATATTCCATCATTATGAGCCATTCCGCACAGGTTGGCTTTGGTTTCGTTGCATTCCGACGATTTCCAGGATTTTGACTATTTTGAGCTATAAGTCAATGGAATTCACTGAAGAGGTCATTTTGGGCACATTACTTGGAGG
>SNQJ01S0015138.1:70962-100589 GCA_010110895.2 Picea sitchensis | reverse complement strand
CTCTTCTTTCCTCATTCTTTCGTTAAAATTCTCAATGGTTAATGAATTCATGCAAGTTTAAAACTCAACCATAATCATAAAAGATCCTGCCTCGGAGTTTAGTCCCAGCTTGGGGGTGATCCACTCTTGAGCGTGATGAGCAGTGTGGTCTAAGGCTGGGAGGTTCGTGGAAGGTTTTCACACAGTTGGTGGTCATCTATTAAAATATAAGTACCAAATCTTTGTTCTCTGTATGATGTGTATCTTGTACATGTGTTATAATGTTATCATAATTGTCTGTGTTTATTTCATGTATGTATTACTGTTGCTTCCGCATGGATATGTGTATGAACATAATGTTGTGTCTATTTAAAATTTCATTATATATATGTATATATATCAAAGCGTTATTTGGAGTAGAATGACCCTGCTTGGGTGGTCGGGGGTGTCACCAAATGGTATCAGAGAAGAAAGTTGTTTCCATTGTGGCATTGTCCAACCCGTTGGGTGGCTGGGGATGTCACAAAATGGTATCATAGTAGAAAGTTGTTTCCACTGTGGTGTTGTCCAACCTGTTGGGTGGTTGGGGATGTCACAGCTGTATTTCTCTATTTCTGGCAATTTTCATGAGTATTTCATTGTAATTTCTCTTCTTTAATTTCATTCCGAAAATAATCGAGATCAATATTATCGATGTCTAATACTTGGAAAGTGGTTTGCATCTCTTGCACAAAATTCTTGGAGATTTATTTAGTAATATTGTGACAGACACAAAAAAATCGTTGTTCTTGACAATCTCAATAAGTGTCCCACTTTTTTTTTTTCCTCAGAATAAGCATAGATTTTATTTGAAGAAGAAAATAAATTCACATTCTACATAAAGCATGAGCTATCATGAATTTGAGCGATCAATCTTCCCATTAATGAATATTTGTGCCTAAAAATATATTGTCAGTTGTATATTGAATCCAATTGATTCATCTATTGGTTCCCAAGAACCAATTAGTCTTCAAAAAGTATTTCTCAAACTATATTTTCCTGAAAAGGTCCATTTTTTGGAGATCTACAAAGAAAATACTATAGTAAAAAATTTGAGTACAAGTCTGGGCCTGCCCTGTCATCCTGAAATATAGGATAATATTGTGCATAAAGAAAGAACCACTCAGCCACAAAGCCAAAAATAGTCGCAGTCTATCATCCAAAATACAAAAATGAAGTCTAGGATCGGACAGGATCCAGGAAGTTTATGAACGGTCTGTGAAAGAACTTAGAGACAACCCCATCATTGAATTATTTTATCTTCCACTGTCCCATAACTAGTTGAGTTCCCTCATTAGAGAGTTTGTTGGCCAGTTTGTTCTATTTCCTATAAATATGACGCATAATTTTTTTTCTGTAAAAGTTCAGAATTGTAAAACCTTCATCAAGTAGTGGAGCCAATCTAATGTTGTGACATGCTTTTGTTTTTCTGATTCAATTAAGAAGCACCATAGATTCACCAAAGAGTTGCAAGGTGTCAATCCCTCTCTTCTCGACAAAATTAAGCAGTAGTTTGAGGGCCATCAATTCTGCTATTTTTCCCAATCCCATGGATAAGTTGAAATAATGTGTATTGGTTAGATAAAGTACCACTCCACCTCCACAATTATGGCCCTTGTTTTGTGATTCCCCATCAAAGTATGCCAACAGATGAGAGTGATCCATGGATTCTGCCTCCACAATCCTTACTGGGTGTTCATCCTTTCCTTGAGGAAAGTGAGATAAGATACTTAGACTCTGTGCCACTATAATTTTGGGGGTGGAAGGTTTATCATTAAAGATTGAAGAATTTCAGGCTAGCCAAGTTCCCTAATTGAACAACAATGGTAGAGCTTTGATATTATGGTTTTGTGGGTTTGACAACCACTCCTCAATGTTTGGCCCTTGCCAACTGTAGGCCTGATTTGAAGCACATGCACATTCCTCCCATATTTGAATAGGTGTCCCACTCTTGATATTAAAAAACCCAAATTACATAACATCATGATTGTAGTGAGCATAATCTTATACGAGAATTCATTACCCTTAGGTTAAAATCCAACACCCCTATAATTCCAAAGTACTATGCCATCATAGGAAAAGGAATAATTCTTGGAGATAGTGCGAAGTAAAGAAATAAACATAAATTTGTGGTTATGGCAGAGCCTTGTTTCTTGGATTTTGTAGCATCACCAACAATTTCCATAAGAATATTGTTGATATCTAAAACTTGGGAAGTGGTTTTCATCTCTTACATAAAAATCTTGGASATGCATTTAGTATGATTGTGATCTAGACCACAAAAATGTTGTTCTTAGTAGTCTTCATAGGTGCTCCACTCTTGATATTAAAAAACCCAAATTTCAAATGTTTATCTTTGAATTGTGGTTGCAAAGGATGTTTTCCTTCTCCTCCCTATCCACTCAATGGAACAAAATCTTGGGTCTATTTTTATACATTGCATCACCCATCTGTGCAACAAGTGATCCAACATAAAGTAGATTTCCTCTATTTATGGACATGCTCAGTGTCTATGAATGCACGAACCCTATTCTTTGATCTCAATCCAACTACATCGTAGATTCTTTTTCAACCCCTTGGCTTTTAACATTGCTCTTACCTTTCTTACATTCTCCTAACTTCCAATTACAACATAGATGTTTGCAAGCAACACATATTAAATTCCAATGTTTTCAGGGTCTAGCTCAAGAAGATTTTTTAGCACATGTTTTTCCAACTCTATGTTGCAATGAGATCTATAAGCAACGAGTAAAGTTCACCATACCTCACTATAAGGTTCTACTAGCATGATAGACCAATTGCGTGAGTGGAGATTTTTTTGTCACACCTAGGGTGAAGCACCATGTTTACATGGTTGATCTTCTTGGTCCTTGTTTCAAGATTCACTCCAATCTTCAAAATTGTTATGGAGATAACCTCACGTCTTCACGGATGTGCACATTTTTTATACATATTTGGTCTTTGTTTCAAGGTTCACTCCAATCTTCAAAATTGTTATGGAAATAACCTTACCTCTTCATGGATATGTATATTTTTATACATATATATGTAATGTGCCGGTGTGAACTATGTTCATAGATGGGTTATAACTTTTTTAAAACAAAATGATTTAACTATCGAGTAAAATATTCACAACTTTACCCATTCAATGAAAAAGTACATAAAACATAAGATATCATAATGGTTTTTGTATATGTGAGAAAATCTTTAGTGAGATATTATCCTATATATATTAGACAACCTCATACACAATCTTTATCTTATTGTAACATTATTATTATTATTAATTTTATTGTAACATTATTATTATTATTATTAATACTAATCCTTATTAATTTTAATATTATTATTAATAAAAATAATTTAATTTTATTGTAACATTTTATTCCCAATATGCTATCTCAATTAAAGTTATGTATATTTATATATTTATTGTAATTTTTTTTTCCAATATGCTATCCCAATTTAATTTATTTATATATGTATTCCTTCCTAGAATCTTTATAATTCAACCCATAGTAATATTAAATTAAAGATAATATATTTTTGAACGCATAGTAATATTAAATTCAAGATAATATATATAAAATATAAGCATACTTATTTTATACTAAAAAAACAATACTTTTATATTGTGGTATTTAAAGTTATTTATTTATTTTTTTAATATCAAATCCAACTAATTTAATTTAAATGTATTTAATATTTTTTAATTATTTTTGATAAATTCTTTAATGTATTTAATAATTTTTAATTATTTTTGATAAATTCTTTAATGTATTTTGTATTTTTTTTTTTAATTTCAAATCCAACTAATTTAATTTAAATGTATTTAATATTTTTTAATTATTTTTGATAAATTCTTTAATGTATTTAATAATTTTTAATTATTTTTGATAAATTCTTTAATGTATTTTGTATTTCTTTTTAGTTATTTGGAATAAAATCTTAATATTCTAGTGCTTTTAAAAAGACATTGTATTGATAGACCAGAAATTCTTCTCTATAGAAAACGATAAATTCTTTTTGAAAAGTTCAGAACTTTGATAGCAAGCAGGAGATACTGAGATTCTAATAAGTAAGTGGGTTCCGTTGAAGACTACGCAGTGAGTCCTTCCATTTTGTCGATCTGGTTGCCCACTTTGCCCCAATTGCAGGCCCTTGTCATTTCCCTAGAGAGAAATGAAGAGGAGGAGAAGACGTGGAAGTAGTTGGTGCATGGTGAAGAGGAGTCTAGGACCAAGTTCGAGGAGCAGTGTCGGTCTCATGTTATAAGTGAATTTTTGTGAGATCAATATAAAGAAGTACTTTTTCTGTCCCGCCAAATGATTTCTTAAATCTTTATGATTTGTTTACATTTCTTATTTATGATATCTAAACCAATAATCCATATATAGAATGCATGCTTATAGTTTCTTGTTTGTCTTTTGATGAATGCAAGTCAGCCTTGGGAGGAGATTTGTAGTCAGGAAACAACCAAGCGCAAAGGGATAGACACCGAATGTGGAGTTTAAGGTAGGCCTACCAGATCCCTCTTTCTTGTCTTTTATGTATGATTGTGGGGTAATGTTGGGATAGTGATTAAAAGTAGGAGACTTTAGACGGTTAGCTCTGCCTACATTTTAGAACCCTGGTGTATTCCATAGAGGGGTTTTCACGCTATAGCATAATTGACGACCATACTAGGGAAGCCTTTAGGGTCTTTGGGGATATTTCTTTTTGGGTGCTTTGAATCAGTTTATTCACTTTTTTTGAGTTTTTGTAAGCTTCTGTGTCTTTAAGGGATGCTAGTCTTCCATACCATCACTCCCTGCCTTTGCTTGACTGTTGGTTTTCATCTTTTTTGAGGAGTTACATAGGTGTACATAGCTTGTAGTGGGCCTGCACATGTACATACACGCCCTGACTTTGGACAACCCGCGTACATACGCTGGCTGCTGAAGTGTCAGTAGCGTGCATGTGCTGAGAATTTTTTTTTTAGGAGAGGCAGTCATCCTCTTCCCTGTCAGAAGCCACATTTCTTAGGGGTTTTCTTGATCTAGTCTTGGTCTCTGTCATAACAGTCTGTAGCCTAGGTTTGACTTTAGTATAGCTTTCTTTTTATAAAATATTTCTTGTGTTTTCTTTGATAGGGGTTTTAGACAAGTTTGTGAGTCTTCTTTGATTTGCCTGTTTGGTATTGTCAGTGACTCCCTGCGATCTGCATTTGGGCCTGAATTCATTTCTTGGTCTTGAATTGTCGTCATTTTTCCCTTTTTTTCTTTAGAAGAAAAGAAAAGAATTCATTTTCAAATTTCTCGTTTTGAAGCATAAAACAATAAAAAAAAAAATCTTTCATTTCTTTGTTTGGTAAAATAGTTTAGGTTAGTTGTTTCATTTACCAAGGAAAAAAAAAGTTTTCTTAAGTTCTTTAATTGAATGCTTAGGACATTAAGTGGCTCATAGTCGAGTGAAATATTGTTTTAATTTTTTCTTTTCAAAGATCTGAGAAAAGTAGTTACGGAAATTTTGGTTAAAGAGTTTAAATTGGCAAATCTTTATTTGTGAAGAAATAAGTACTTTTGTTTCCAGTATCATCTTATGCTCTCCTCTTTCATATTTTAAATAACATCACTGATTTCACTTCCATTCCTTTTGACTTAAGACAACCACTAAAATTAACGCTTAATTAAAAGATATTAGACTTTGTGTTTGAAGGGTCCATCAATTTAGTCTAGGCTAGAGCCTTGATTTAGGATTGGAGAGGAAAATCTTCAAGGCTACAAAAACAAACATAAGAGTCTAAGCTAGGGAGTGCTTGAAATTCTAGTAACCGTGAAAGTTATCCAGGACCCCCTATAACATAGGGGATAAACATGAGGTCGCGTAAGGAAAGGAAACAGAGATAACCCCTCCAAAGTCGGACCAAGAGTAGTGGGGAATGCATATAGAGGGCTTATCTTGGGATTCCATTGATCGTATTTACCACGGATCTTTGTGGGTCTCGAATATGTTTGATATCCTCAGCCGCCTTCCGAAACACTTTCTTTCGATACCCTTGATAGGTTTCGGGCTTGATACCCTGCTCATTGCGGTCCACCCGACTGTCGACTATACCCACCTGGTGACTATTCGCGTGCTGGAAACCTAGTTGCGTTTATCTTAGTGACTTACATAGGTGATTGCGGGGGTATACCATGGTACCTAGGGCAGACATCAGGCCACACTTTGTAGATTATACCTAGAGGGTGCTTCCATATTCGAGTTTCACTTGCACCGATAAGTTGCTCTAGTGCTGGATGTTGTAACTATTCTTCCAACTAGCTAGTGATCTACTTGTCTTATCTCATAGGAGATGTTTTCTAGTGTGTGTTGGTTTTTAAATGATTAGAGAAAGCCCTAGTGTGTCATTGATATTCTCACACAGTGGAGGATCAGGAGCTCCGCAGATCATGAAGGATTTTAGGCCTGCCACCAGTTGATCTCGAGCCACCCCCGCCACCGCTAAGGAAAAAACTAGACCAACAAGGGTATTTTGAGGTGACCACGTTACAGGAAACTGTGCCCAACTCATTTCCAAGAGGAAAACATTTGATTCCAAAGGAACCAACCATTTCTAACCTCGAAGAGAAGCTCTTGTTCTTTATAACCCTCCAATCACTGATCTATCAGTGCCCATCGTCGTATAGGTCCAACCTTACGAGCGTCATGTAGTGTCACAAGCAACGATGGAAACAAATGCTGCTACTTCTTCAGGGAATACTCATATTCCCTCTACAACTATCACTACAGGGGGTGTTCTGCCTCCTAACCAACCGTCCCCGGTTCAGACCACTATGGTCTCGACTGCCTCTACCTCGGGCAATGGTTTGATTCTGTCTATGGCAACGATCATTGCTCCGTTCACCTAGAGTGCGACATGCCCTCCGTTATCATACAAGATGCTTGGCTTTGGTATGAGCACTGTCCTTTCCTACTCCACTCTATATACTTTAGGTCTCAGGGCAAGGAGCTCCAATGCTCCTCTGCAAGGATCCATGGGGGGCACTTCATCTCCCTATAAAAATTTCCCTTACAGAGGGGGTCATATACCTCCTTTGTCCCCTTCGATCGACGGTGCTCACCAACACTCCGCCGGACCAAACGTAAACCATAGTTCATTTGGAGCAGGTAGTCAAGGAATTCCTACTTATAACATGTTGGTAGGTTCAACACCATTCTCTTTGTTTGGTGCATTTGGTAACAACGCATTCTCGTGAGCTACCGTCTCGATCGGGGGCAACCCTAATTATGGACAACAAAATCCTATGCAGGGTATTATTCCCGCACAGGGGGAAAACTTGGGAATTCCTTCCTCACAAGGACCTTGGAATCCATGGTAGGGGTCAATTCCCTTGTCAGGGATGTCGACCAGGGGAAACCCCTTCCATAGCCAATGGAACCCCGGACAAGGCTCAACACCTATGCCCGTCAGATCAACAAGGGGCAACCCTTTCCAAAATCCTTGGAATGCGACGCAAGCCCAACCCTTTACGTCCTATTATGGGAGTCAGTCGATGATGTCTCAACAAGAAAAAAATCATTACATTGATCACGACCATGGTTATTACCAGAACCCCGGCCAACAACCTAACTTTTCCTGGCAACCTGGTGCCAGCCAAACTCCAGGCTCTTTTTTCCCTAGTTATAATCAACAACCCAAATTACCGTTTCCGGCAACCCTGCACTTGCCAAACTTGAAAATGTTATTAAATGACCCCATCTGTCACAATCCACATTAGCCTTCGATGCCTACCAAGTTTCCTTTGGACATTCCAAAGTTCAAATATAAGCCTAACAAAGATCCAGGTGATCATGTGACTACCTTCCATTTATGGTGCTCATCCAACTCTTTGAGAGATGCCTCCGTCCAGCTGTGCTTGTTTGAACACACTCTCATCGAGAGTGCTGCGAAATGGTACATCGAGCTCGACTGGTCGAGATACTCTTCCTTCAGAGAATTGGAAATGGTTTTCTTAAACCATTTCCAATTACCTGTGAGATACGACGCCGACACCGAATTGCTGGCCAACTTTGAGCAGACAAAAGCGGACCATATCTCAGATCACATCCAAGAATGGAGATGCTAGAAGACTTTAATAAAAGTACTAGTCCCACCATCATTCTTTCTTGAGTGTTTCCTTAAATATTTGGTACCCCAATTATCTAAGGACGTCACAACCTCAGGATTCTTTTAAGAAGAAGAAGCGATAATGATAGCTCAATAACTAGAGATGATTTACTCTCAGTCTGGTTTACTTTATGAAGTTTTTCCATATGCACCACGATCGATACTTGACAAAATCAGACAGATATCTAGACCACATGTCGATGGTATTGTAGGTTCAGCGCAAATGAATCCTGCTGATCAGTTGTTGAATCAATTACATAAATTGTCAACACAACAGACAATGTCTAGCCAGACCACTAGTTTAGTTGCTCCCCCTACTCAAACGTCGAATGTACACAATGTACAATCGACAAAACCGAAGGCCACCCAACATCCTAATGGAAACAAGAAACAATGAAATAAGGGTAAGGGGGATAAGAAATCTTCCAATAATTCTAGCGAGGGCAACACATAAAATAAGAAGTTGAAGTATCCATGTAATCTTTGCATGGAAGACCATCTGAATCACCAGTGCCCTCGGCTTGCAGAGGCCCAGAAGTTATTGGCACAACAGTAACATGTCATGTTAACGAATCCATTTCCACATGGGAAGAATTTAGCTCAATCTTCTTGAAGCACAGAAGGGGCCGGTCAGGGACCCCCTCCATCTTCGAGTAATCCTTCATTCATGAATGTGTACATGATGAAAGGTAGCGTTGACATAAAGACTAGGACACATGACTACGAAATTCCAAACACCTCTGAGAAGGGTAAAGAAGCTGAAAACCCATCTCTTCCTCTCCATATTGAGAATACTTTGGGCGAAACAATGACATGCATCCCCAAAAGTGCGTTCAATAAAGGTTCCCACAACCCAAACTCAAGGGCCGCCCATAACTACTCTGTGGTGGAGGATTTGTCACAAACCCCTTGTGCAATGTTGGCTTTGGAAGTCCTCCAGAGTTGCCCTTCCCAGAGAAAGGCTCTGTTAGCTACCTTAGGATTTGCTGAGACTTGTAATCCAAGAACGATCATGCTTGATACGACTGACTTAAAACCTCGTCTTCCTTGCCATGTATCATTTCAGATTGTAGTGGAAAATTTTTACTTGGAACATTTTCCACACGGTGGTTGATGAGGGTGCCTCAACATGCGTGATGTCTTTGGCATGTTGGAAGGCCATTAGCCAACCCGTTTTGTCTTCGTCACCTACTCTCCTTACCACTTTTGACGGTCGTTCGTTCCGACCACATGGAATCATCCCCTCTTTTCCAGTGCAGTTAGGGGGGAATATCATGTGCGTCGAGGTTGAAGTGGTCAATGTGTCTCTCGACTACAATCTCTTGTTAGGAAGGAGTTGGACCTATGCTATGCAAGCAGTGGCCATGACCGTTTTCTGGGTCTTGTTGTTTCCACATGAGGGTCGGATCATGTCCATTGATCAATTATCCTTCTCCCGTCTTAACCTTTCATTGGGGGTATCCATAGTCTCGATGACTGATAACCCTTAGCTCGGCATCGTCAATGTAGGGGTTGGTTTGTGCCCACCTTTGATGGGTACTTTCGATTACCCACCTCCGACCGGAAATGTCCATTACATATCGGATGTCCCCGACTAGCCTAGGGCTGAAATCTTTCAAATCTCGTCGTTTCGAACGACTTACTTTAACGATCCGTGGAATATTCCTTCCCCATTAGATATGATAGAGGGGATAGGGCACCATGGCATGGCCATGCCTTTTTCCATGATAGAATTTGTGTACTCTATAGTCCAGCAATATTCCGCTGACCCCGATTCGATTCCCGCATAAGAGTTAGATCCGGTTCTCGGGCCTATCTAGGCTGAAGGTTCCCTTGCCGATATTGATTCTTTAGACTTGGTATTTCCCTCAGATGAGGTGATTATTGAGCCAATGACTAGTTCGGACAGACCCTGGGATGATCTTGATCATAGATCTTATTTTCTCCTAAAGTTAAGAAGAATTGAAGCAGGATAATTCACTCTGACTATGACTGAAGATAGGGATTGTCCTACCAATCCTTTGGCTATGCACGCTGTGTACGCTGAAGGAAATATGGAAACCATCGCTAAAATGATACCTATTGATATCTCTAGAATCCATGGTGTCATGGAGAATATCTTCGTCGGAGTAGATTTCTCCCCCAAGGAGATTAGAATCTACATGGATTTATTTAAATAATTCAACAATGTGTTCGTCTGGTTTTACGAGGAAATTCTAGGAATAGATCCAAGAATCATTGAACATGAAATCATGACATATCTTGATGCCAAGTCGGTGAGGAAGAAGCTTCATCCAGTTAATCCCAGGAAATAAACAACTATTAAGGATGAAGTAGAGAAACTACTCAAAGATGGTTTCATCTACCCTATCCAATTGATTCAATGGGTGTCAAATCCCATGGCAGTCAACAAAAAAAGGGTACGATTCCCATATGTACGAACTTTCATGATTTGAAAAAGGCTTGTCCAAAGGATAATTTCCCCATGCCATTTATTGACCAGATAGTTGATGAATGCACAGGTTGCGAGGCCTTTTCTTTCATGGATGGTTTTTCAGGATACAATCAGATACAAATCAAACTCAAAGACCAACACAAAACCGCTTTCATTTGTCCATGGGGTACATTCGCTTATCGAAAGATGCCTTTTGGTATGAAAAATGCTCTTGCAACTTTTTAGTGGGACATTTCTTTTTCTTTCCACGACCTCAAACACATAGACAAGGCTTATCTTGATGATTTAGTGTCACGATCTCGCAAGAGATTTGATCATTCCGCACACCTTCGACTTATCTTTGAGCGATGTCGCTACTACTGGATCCGCTTGAATCCAAACAAATGTATTTTATGTGTCACATTGGGTCATCTTCTTGGTTTCATAGTTTCAAAAATAGGGATCATGGTCGATCCTCTAAAGGTTGAGGTGATAGTTCAATTTCCTCCCTCGTGCACAATCCCTCAGCTTCAGAGTTTACAGGGAAAAAAGAACTTCTTACAACGTTTAATCACAAAATATGTTGAGATCAAAAAGGGTTTCATGTGTTTATTGAAGAAGGATGTTCCTTTCCATTGGGATGAAGTCGCTCAATGCTCTTTCAAAGTGTTGAAATGTGACCTCACGTCTACCCCTATGCTTCGGCCACCCAATTATAATAAAGATTTCTTATTGTACTTGGCCACTGCGGAGTTGACCATCGATATGGTCTTGGTTTAGGGGGATGATTTTCTCTTAGAATACATGATTTATTACTTGAGCCGAGGCCTGGTTGGACCGGAAATCAATTATTCCCCCATTGAAAAACTTGCAGCAATCCATGCTGTCCAACGGTTCCGTCATTACATCTTGTTTCACAAGACCACCGTCATTGCTGTTGTGAATCCATTTCAATATGTGTTGACACGATGTGTAATTGGCGGAAATATCAGTATATGGATAGTTATCCT
Organism: Picea sitchensis; assembly: GCA_010110895.2. NCBI lineage: Eukaryota > Viridiplantae > Streptophyta > Pinopsida > Pinales > Pinaceae > Picea > Picea sitchensis. Next base: position 88,978 of record SNQJ01S0015138.1, on the reverse strand, counting down.
CCAGGAATTCGACTTGGATTTCATTTCGGCAAAATCCAAAAAGTCGTTGGTCTTCACGGAACTCATATCGAAACTTCTGGTCGAATCAGGTGATGTTATACCCGAAGAGTCACCTATCAAAGGGGACATGTTTTTGATCACGTCTTTCCACCCCTGGTACGAAGATATACTAGTCTATATCTAGACTTTGAAGTGCCCTGCCTATGCTTCTCTTGATGAGCATCGTCGTATACTCCATCAGGACAAGAACTATCTCATACTCGAGGACACTTTGTATCATCGAGGTGTAGATTGCATCCTTCATCGGTGTCTCACTTATGAAGAAGAGAAAATCATTCTTAACGATTTCCACACCGGAGAATGTGGCGGTCATTTATCTAGGTTGGTAACAACCCAAAAGATTCTACAAGTTGGTTACTTTTGGATGACATTAATCAAGGATTGTGTTGAATCAGTCAAGAAGTGTAACCCATGTTAGATCTTCTCTCGAAAGATGAGGGCACACCCTACTCCCATGTTTCCTGTCATCACAGTTGGTCCCTTCACCAAGTGGGGGATTGATTACACTACATGCAACCCTCCTTCCACAAGGGGGCATAATTATATCATCGTAGCAATAGACTACTTCACGAAGTGGGTCAAATCTATGCCAACATTTAAAGATGATGGCGAGACATCAACTCTCTTTTTGTTTAACCAGATAGTAGCAAGGTTCGGCGTCCCGAGAGAGATTGTCACTGACCATGGAAATCACTTTCAGAACAAAATGATGTCCACGTTAACGTCAAAGCTTGGGTTGAGGAAAGAACATTCGTCACCCGACTACCCACAAGAGAATGTCCAGGTGGAATCTGTGAATAAATCCCTTAAAACTATTCTACAACAAATGATCAATTCGGCCAGGTCAAATTGGCATTTGATGTTGTACTCGACATTATGGGCCTATCGAATATCTGTTAAGACTAAGACTAGTTTCTCACCTTTTCAACTTGTTTACGAGCTAGAAGAAGACTTTCCTATAGAGTGCCAGATCCCCTCTCTAAAATTGACAGTACAATTATTTCCAGACACTTCACTGCTTGAAGAGCATTTATTATATCTTGAGCAGATCGATGAGCAGTGTTGGGATGTAGCCTTGGCTAATGAGGCTCACACAAAAAAAGTCAAGTGTCAGTATGATCGGTCCTTCTATCCTCAGATTTTCTCTGAAGGCGACCTTGTCCTAGTCTATGACCAAGATAAGGACCCTCTGGAGGCAGGCAAGTTCAAACCCATGTGGTTCAGGCCTTTCATTGTGAAGGAGGTTCTAAAGAAGGGTGCTTATCGTCTGGTGGACTTTATGGGAAATGATTTGGTGGAGCCTAGAAATGGGCTCTACCTTAAGAAGTATTATTCATAGGTAGGTATCCTTGGGTGACTTCTTGTAACATATGTATAGTCTTATACATTTTATTTTTAGTTTTTGTCCTTTTGGTTTTATAGACGTGTCATTTTTTATGTCATATTTTTCACTGTGGCAGATGCCAAGTGAATCAGAGGTGTTCATTGGGTTTGCATACGACGCTAGCCAACACACTTAGAGGCTTGCTTCCACAGCTTGGGTGATTTTCACACCTCAGGGATAGTTACTATCTTTAGGAGGTATCTATTTAGGTGATGCCACAAACAATGTCACCGAATACAGTGCAGTATTAGAGTTTCTTTATGGCAATTTGTCACATGGTATCTCTCACCTCCGGGTCTACTTAGACGCTCAACTAGTTGTGTCTCAGTTAAATGGGGTTTACCGCATTTACGATCCTACACTACATCGATGGTTCCTTAGGGTACATCTCTTAGAACAAATCTTTGATTACATTACATATATCCATGTTCCTAGGAGATTGAATCAAATCATAGATACTCTAGCTAACCATGTATTAGATTGGCATATTGCACACATGTAAGAAAAATCACACACACACACATGTAAATACATTTGTAAAATAGATGTAATCCATAAAACATAAAAATATGTAAATATAAATATATATATCAAAATATCTAAGTACATGGGTGGGCACAAGCACCTCAAAAATATGTCCAGTAAGAGTCATGGGGCTTATGCCCTAAAAAATATACAAAACTTTCTCTCGACACGTAAGTAGTCCAGCCTAGATAAGGGTAGGGCCTGTTGGCCCTGCCATAGTGAACAATGACGTTTGCCAAACGCCGGAAGAGCTGGACCCAGGTCCGTGGCACCCCAACTACATGAGGTTGCATCGATGGTGGGAGATCCCCGATCTCTGCCACAGGGACTATACGAGTGAGCGCAGTGAGGTTCCACTCTACCCTTCTCAATACTCTCTCAACCTCTCTGGATAGAGGACCCCCTACTGTTGTTGCTGGTCTGGTGGCTGCAGCTGGTCCTGCCTCTAGTCGAGAATTCCACCTAGTCCTCGAGAAGTCTGCTGGATGCACTGGTCCCACATCTGTACATAACAAATACATAAGTGTCAGATACTCTGGTATACAAAAAAAATGATATATATAAAAAGACATAAAAATTAAATAACTTTGAAAAGAAAACTTACCCATCTCTCCTCGCTCCGCTCCGAGAGGTACAGGCATGTCAGGGTCCCTAGAGAAATTGATCTCGACATAGGGGTAGTCCTCTATTGCCAGAATATACTGTTCCCACCAGTCAAAAAAATTGTCCTCAAAGGCCTCGATGGTCCTCCCTCCCCCCTGTCACAGAAACAACACTGCCCACCTGCATATCACTGGGAGAGAGGCCTCGTGCCCTCGTATAGTCTCTCGATTACTGAGACTAGGTACCCTCTCGAAGAAAAAGGAACAAAAAACGGTCCCAAACCTGAAGTTTTCATGCTCCCATATCCGACACTCTGTTAGTTATCTCTTCATACAATCCAGCATGGTTGTACTCCAGTCAAAAATCCGTGCATTTAAGAAATGTACTGTACAATGCATGTGCGCCCGGGAAGCTTGATGCAAAGCCATAGATCTAGTGATCCACCCAATGAGTAGAACTATCACTTTGAGTGATAGGTTGTTGATATTATGTATAGGCACCTGGGAACCTTCTTTCTCAGTACCAACCTCTCAATGGATTCCAATCAAATCCTCAATGGTGTGAGGCCCGGAGGGAAAAGTACGCAAGTTGACTAGATCCCCTCTCCTTGAGAGACCAATCTGGAAGTAAATGTCTTCAGTCATTGGAGTCAATGACTACCCCTCGAGCATGAATGCCTCTGTGTTAGGATGTCAGTAATCTATCAAAGCATTCAACAACCTAGGTTGTGCCCTCATAAATGAACACTGGAAGAACTTTAACAACCCACATTGTGATAAAACAACGATAGCAACAGAGTCTTCTGAGACCAAAAAATCAATTTCCTCATGCTCCCTCTCTCTCCAATGAACATACATCTTGCAAAATGCCAAACGTTTCGAGAGTTAAATCTTTCTCTTTTTTATTTTTACCACTTGTTGGAGGGTATATGTGGGATGCCTTGGCGACAGTCACGTGTGCATGCGTGAAATTTATCTTTTGCTTATGTGCACACGCGGGCTGTTCTTGGACAGCCCGCATGCACGCAGGGCCGACCCTTTTAAAGGTCAGCACCGCCCCCAACAAACAAATATAAATGCAAAAATGAAAGATGGAAATGCAAGAGAGGTTAGTGTGTAATTACTTGGTCCAAACGAAAGTTCGTTTAGTCCATTGAAGCTCCCAGAATCAACTATTTCAACAAAGGGGTGTTTTTGACTTTTGGTCAATTCTCAATTTACAATGGTGATAATGAGCTGCCAACTTTCTATTTATAGACTTTTTGGCCCCTTTTTGTCATTTGTTTGGACCCTTTTTGTCATTTATTCTAACTTAAAAATCATTTACTATGGTTCTTGAGTTTCTCGGGGGATGTTACGATAAGTGTTACATTGGGTATTTGGGAATTCTTTTGAGAGTTGGGTCATTTTTAAAGGTCTTTTGGTAAAAAGTCATTTTTTCCAACTTTGTGCATATAAGATAGGATTTCACCTCCACTTGTTGCATCTCATTGTATTTTTTGCTTTGCCATAGGATTGATCCCACCGAATTGTGACACGAAACCCTCACTCCTGCTCTAGAAGTGTCGTAATTTAGTGGTAGAGCCTATATTCACATGGATTCCCTAGGTATATCCTGGTTGCATTTTGGTGTCCATGCTGTCACTAATGACTATAGGCTCGGGAGTCCTTATTAGTTTTTTCTGATTATGAGTTTGAGCCTCATTTGCATGATTCATTATCACTCTTGACCTCACCCTCGAGACTCCCAAAACACAATGGGTCTTCTTTTAAGCCCTTTTCAGACCCTCTAAACATGAAAATATTGTCGAGCGATCTTGTTTCCCTTCACGCTCGCCAAACTAAAATTCCAAGGCACATCTGTCCAATGGTAGTTTACCCCTTTTTTGGTCCAGATGGTCAAACAAACGAACAAAGGTATACTCTAGGAGCCTTGATTCTCTAGAAGAGTATTCTCAGGTATAGATTTACCCCTTTTTCGAGCTTAAGGGACTAAATTTACGGAAAAGGAACCCCCACGGAGTCCATAGTTAAGCCCTTTTCAGACTCCCTAAAATTGAAAAGATGGCCGAGTCAGCTTGTTTCTTCACACTCGTTAAATTGGTCAAGAAGAACACCCCTTACGGAGTCCATAGTTAAGCTCTTTTCAGATTCCTTAAATATGAAAAGATTGTCGAGTGATATTGTCTTTGTCACACTCATTAAAAAGATTTTGAATAGACGTTTGTTCGGTGCTATTTTACCTCTTTTTTGAACCGACTAGACTACCTTCGAAAAATGTACCCCAGTGGAGTCTCCTTTTACGCTTTTTCAGACTCTCTAAAAATGAAAAACCGTCGATCTTACCTTCTCTGGGTTCATTAAAATTACATCGAAGGACGTTATCATTGTGTCTTATTAATCACATTTTCATTCCAACGTATTTGGCCTAATGATGGATCCATGTTGCTCTCAACTGAACCATTTGAAGCATGCCTTATACGCAAGCCTTGTAGCACTTTTCTTCTGCATCTTGACACCTTGACCCATGGAGGATTTTTTTGAGTGTCCCTTTCCTACATATGCCCCCTTGCTCTGAGCATCTATGTGTTCCTTGCATTTGGAACCAGTATTTCTATGACACTCGTTCCTCCTTTGTAACATAGCATTCTTTTATTCTTTTTCAAACTTTCCAAGATTATTGAAAAAGACAAAAAAAATCAAATATACCCCAAAAAGAGGAAGGGAAAAGTATTTTCTTTTTATTGGCAACACAATGAGTCGCCCTTGGACAAAGCACATCCTTCCATTTGTCCGTCAAGATTTGGGATTTAATGTGACCTTAGGAAGTTGTTCTCGCTACATAGAGCTGTGGCCTCCTCTGTTTGGTTATCCTTCCAAACATATGAAGAGTTTGTGTTGCCTCTTGCATCATGAACTTATGTCAATGCCATGCTTCCTGAGTCTCATCATTTGTCGTACTTTTTTCAATGAGAAGTTTTACTAAAATTGAGCCGGCCCTTTTGCAGTTTCTCTCTTGTCCTCATGCCCGACCACCCCGAAATACCAATCAAGTCCTTGCTCAAAATCAATGAAGTTCTCTGCCTGATCACCAAGATCCTCCTGTCTTTTCTCGATGAGCCATCGAAGACCTCTGGGTAGTGAAGTCGTACAATGATATTACACTCCTACTCGAGTTTTGAAGATTTTGAAGTTGTTGCTCGAGCTCTGAAGACCTCATCTCTAGCCATCAGGCGTCATTGGATTCTTGAAGATGGATACTATACATGTATATCCTTTGATTTTTGAGTTGTAGATCCGTTGTGTACTGCTCGCGGCTACACTTTATATAGTTATATGGCATGGATCTACAGTGTATTTGATTGGCAACAATGATTTTTTTCATCCCGAGCATGGGCATGCCCACCTCGGTGAGACAAATTATTATTTTACAGATGGCACCTCCTAAACTCTAGTCCCTAGGCTCACTTGCTTCGTACATTGGTGAAGATTTATAATGAATTTTGTCCATCAGATGCTCCTCTGATCTCACACATTAGGGGGCATCTATTATAACCCTAAATTGCAACATACATGCATACCTGGCATCAAGCCATCCAACTTGCTATCTTTGCCAAACCATCAATGAAAAACTCTTCTAAAAACCATTGTTTTGAAGGTGTATGCACCCTGCACCATTACTGCCCGCATACACACACTTGATGAGCCACTACAGCCCGCATACACTCACAAAATATCACGAAAAATGAAAATTGGAAAGGGATACGGGTTACTGGGCCGTTACCTAACCATTTGACCGCCCATAGCCAGTCACCCCAACTGTTACTATCTCTTTTTGGCCTATAAAAGAAGGGGTTGGGGTCCCATTCTAGAGAGAAGCATGAGATCAAAGAAACTCTGCCCATTTTATCATTCTCCCTTTGCCCCAATTGCAATCTCTTGTCGTTTCCCTAGAGAGAAATGAAGAGGAGAAGAAGACGTGGAAGAAGTTGGTGCATGGTGAAGAGGAGCCCAGGACCAAGTTCAAGGAGCAGTGTCGATCTCATGTTGTAAGTAAATTTTTGTGAGATCAATATAAAGAAGTACTTTTTCCGTCCCGCCAAATGATGTCTTAAATCTTTATGATTTGTTTACAATTCTGGTTTATGATGTCTAACCCACTAATCCATATATAGAATGCATGCTTGTAGTTTCTTGTTTGTAGTTTGATGAATGCAGGTCATCCTTGGGAGGATATTTTCAGTCGGGAAGCAACCAAGTGCAAAGGGATCGACACCGGACGCAGAGTTTAAGGTAGGCCTACCAGATCCCTCTTTCTAGTATTTTATGTATGATTGTGGGGTAATGTCGGGATAGTGATTAAAAGTAGGAGACATTAGATGGTTATCTCTGCCTCAGGGGTGATTTTAAGAACCCCCCCTAAATTTATATGTATAATAAATGGGCGAATCCCCATGATACATAGGAAAAATTGAAGGCTATTTTATCAATAATATAATATGTATATATTATTTTTTGATGAATCTTTTAGTCAATTATATAATCTTGTAAAATCTTGGTTAATCTTTCACTGAATTATAAAATCTTGTAAAATCCTGGCGAATCTTTCACTGAATTATAAAATCTTGTAAAATCTTGGTGAATCTTTTACTAAAATATAAAAAATTATGAAGTATTGGTGATTTTTTTGATAAAGTATAAAACCATATATAATAACAAGAAAATATATTCTTTAAATTGTAATATACTCATTTTAGATGTTTGGAAAAGAAACATAGTTTGTCACTGCTCCAAACAATGTTGCAAGCACTGAGGGTTGTGTTTGTCAGCCTTCACCTATTCACTTCTAAAACAATTATGGTTTTCCAAGGGGGTGGTGGGTTCAGTGGCCACGAGGATTCCTATCTCCTCGAGGCATGTGCTTAGAATTTCCACTAAGGGGTTCCCCAATTTTCATTAAAATGATTTCTATGGAACAAAAATTAATAGGGTTCCATCAAAAGGCTTGGTATACCCCACCAATTACATCTAGATCTTTGTATACCCTACACCAATGACACTAGAGCATTGTATACCCCACACTTGATCAAAAGACTTGTTTCTCCTTCCCATTCTCACCATGACACAACATTAGTACATTTTTTTATCAATGTATATGCATAATATACATTGGGAGAGTGAAGAGGAGGTAGTGGGTTCATGTTCCTTATCCCTCCAAACCCTCTAGCTCTATTTCTCACTCACTCAATTCTCGTTTCCTATTTTTTTTTTCCATTTCCTGTTTCTGGTAACATGGATGTTATTGGTGTATGGAATCATGCTAATTAGGTAGTGGAGAAAGATCATACAATATCATATCTGATGAGGAAATGTAGTTTCCTTCGTTTCCTATCTTATTTTTAGGCATAATCAATAGCCTCATATTTTACTTGGAGGAGCACTCTAGGCTAAAAATAAGGGAAGTTGACATCTTCTTGATTGAATAAATGTAATTCTAAGGGATAAATCCTTTTGCTTGGTTGTTTTACTGACGAAGATATAGAAGAACATAGAAGTTTCTATTGTGTAAAGGAGTTTGGACAGGAAGGACATGAAACATATTCAACCCGTTCAACTAGGAATTCTTGTATTTCTGAATATTCGAAACATATATGTTGTCGAAAATTTCTATAGTCCCAATTAATCTTGTCATCCTCTAGACAACCATTCTTACAATTTTTTAGGCCATTCCATTAGATTTGGTGTTGGACTTGATCACTCTAAGTGTTCACCACATAATATTTATATTGAAAAGAAAATGAGAAAATTACATTAGATGATTCAGACTATCTCTGTGTAAGTTTAGAGAAGTTTACATCAGATGATTCGAACTATCAGTGTTGAATTAAATTCTGGGAAAACTTGCTTTGGTAGAGGGATAAAATATGAATTTTGAAAAAAAATTACAATCAAGAATTTATATTTGCTATTGTTTCTTGTCAAAGTATAACTCACATGTAGTTGGTTAAAATACTTCTTATCTTGTTGCCTATAGCCACAAATCCTCCTCTGCTTTCCCTTACACTATACCTTTATACTTACTCCACTACCATTATGTAACTCCTTGGTCCTTAAAATTCCCAATTTCAGGGTTTGTTCTGAGATGGCTCTGAATAACCTGAATAACCACATGGATCAATTTTCCCACCATAATATTTATTAAGAATAGCCACATGGATCAATTTTCCTGCCATAATATTTATTAATTTTTAGATGCAAAGTATTACAAAATTTCACTTTTCATTCAAAGGCTTGGAGTCATTTTTTTGTTTTAGACACAATGAGACTCATCCATCGAACTTTTTTGTAATTTGAACCAATCATCAATGGGCATAGTCTTGGCAGTGATTTCGAGTGCGATGAAATCAATTCATGCCTAGAGGGTTGACAAAGATGCAATGTTATTCGCCCTTTCTTGGATATTCAAGAAATTGATGGTGAAATTGATGGTTTGGGCAATGTAAAATGGAAATGGGTATTTCCTCACGTTTCACCATGTGCTAATGTTCATAGTCATGCTTGTAGATGGTTGTATTCACTAATTCCTTTGCTTACAAACTCTTCAAATTATAAATCAATCATTATTCAAAGAATTAAAAACATTTGATCCTTGGCCCACTCGATGAAATGATCTTAGTCCAAGCAATCGAGTCCTTTCCATTAAAGTTGACAATTAATAGGATCCCTACTAATTTGGGACTCCCATGTTGAAGGGCTCTTGCTCAATATATTTGGTGTAAATGCAATGTAGTTTTCATTCTCTAGTTCATGGACTATTTCTAAATATCCAATTTTTTTTGTCACTCTTCTGACAAAATATTACAAATTTTCCATTAAAATAGTCTTTTATATGAGGGCCAATGAATGAAAGATAACCTTTATTCTTCATCAAATCACACTCCACTTTAATGATGATAAATTCCAGCATGTTTCCAGTTCGTCCATTGTCCAATAATGAATTAGTGCAGGTTTACTACAAATAGCCCATATTTCTATTCTCCATTACATAGCCTCAAACTCTCAAATGGAGCTCATTCCCACTGGCTCTGCCTTCCCACCAGCAAGTCACACTAACGAGATATAGACACTGCAATGGTATAGGATGGCTTCTCAACAAATTGTGTTTTAACCTCCAGTCAAACCCTTCAAATCACGATTAAGGGTTGACTAGAAGCATAAATGTAATTGAGAGGTCTATAAACGAGAATAATTGATTAGACATATGTTTTCAGACAAGTTTATATTAACATTGATAATTTTTCCCCTGGACTCATTGGTCATAATTTTTCTTATGAAGGTGATGTGGAAATCCTCTCTTAAAATCAGAATAGGCCATTTGACCAACTAAATTATTAAATGGTAGAGATGGATTTCATCCAGGCTTCAGGAAAAGACTTGCCCCTTTTTAGTTAGCATAACTTTTGGATTCAATCTTGGTAACTGCAAAATCATTTTGATATTTATTGGACCTGCAAGAAGATTATGAGATTTGTAGAGTCATTTTGAATTTATTTATTCATAATTTTCAGATTACATGCAATGGTCAAACATTTATGGAAGTAGTTTTGACTTATATGAATAAAGCTAGAATTAAGTAGTTTGACTTATATGAATAAAGCTAGAATTGTATGTGGATTGTAAAATTTCTATATAATTTTTGGAAATAAATGAATGATTTTCATTATTCTTAAGCATAAAATGTTTCAAAATGAAGTGTTGACTTGGATGTTGTGTGTAATGTCTGTGGATTTTTCATGTGGATATTCTTCTAAGATTACCTGAGTATATATGTGATATGCTATACTTATTGTGAATTAATTATACCAAATAGAGTGGAAGCAAGTAGGATATTTTTTGGTGTATAATGTGTTTGATCGGGTTTGTCACTGAACATTCTTCCTTAACGTCCAAAAGTACTTTGAATATAATAATTTATGAACTGAATTTCTATTGTCTAGATATTTTCATTTTTGAATCAGCTAGCTTCCTTTGCTTGTTGCTGGACAAAGGAAAGGACATCTAAGTTTTCTTTGTGATGATTGGGAGAATAACGAAATCATAAAGTTTAATATGAAAGATTGAAGATTCTCCTTACAGGTGTAGATTGAATATAGGAATTATTTATTCATATGATAGAAAATGAAATCCTTTATAACATTGATTTAGAAAATATTATTCCTTGAGTTCATTCAAGGAAAACGTAAAAGCACCCGTGGTAAGAAGCACTTGAATTGTAAGATAATTTTAAGAGTACATTGAAGGAAAATGAGGAAGATATATTATGTTATGTCCTAATTGACCTTGTTGGCATCCTACCAAAATAAAATGACATTGATGTATTGATGTATGTTATATGATATCTTTCCTTCTTAGTTGATGGAGTATAGCTTCTTGTTTCAAATGTCAAAATAATAGTATAGGGTGTTTATTTAGAAGAGAATTACACATGTCTTTAAAACAATTCATGTATTTAATTTTCAGGAAATCAATTATTGGCATTTTCTGTAGTGGAAGATATTATTTCATTTATATAACTCTCTCATGTCAATGAATCACCATGTTTGGATTTTTATTTTATGATTTTGGCATTGGAATCAGTAATTCTTCCATGTGGGTAGCGAGAATTAATGATGACTATGTATTTATAATTATGGGTGTATTAAAGTAATCTATCTAGTTTCTGCAGAACACAAAATAGTAGCTCATCAAGCAATTGTTGGGCTGGGTGGGCATATGACTTAGGCTCAGCCTGACATAACTGAGTAAAAAATGGAGATGAGAAAACGCTTCAGAGTACATGAATGAAACTTTCTAGAAAGCTAAAGAAGACTATATCAAAGCAGAAGCTAACACCTAGAAATAGTGTATGCTACTGTTGGACTATGTCAAGCATGTCATAGCACTTCAGGCCTAGATTCAGTTAAATTTGGACAATCTAAAGCCTATTTTCAAAATATTTGACCTTGATTACTCCATGTGCATAAATAAATGGGAGGGCTTCATCTAGAAAGTGACAAATGAGCATGAGAGTAATTCAAGTAGCAAAGAAGAACAATTAAAAGGAAGACTAATAAGCCTCCTTTTTCTGTTGAAATAGTTTTCTCAGTAGTAGTTTTTGGTATAAGTCTCATTTTTCTGTTTTAATAGTTTTCTCAGAAGTAGAGTCATCCAAAAAGAGGATATATGTTTGAAATTTAGCTATATTTTTTCATTTATGTTGAAATTCTCTGGTTCCTATTTTTTCTAGAGACAAAATGATATCTCAGGTTTTTGGCACTCTTGTAATTTTATGTAAATATAATTATATTTTACCAGCGAAAAGAAGGAAAGGATTGATAGTAACAGAAAAAGTGGCATATTGTATAGAGTGGTAGAAATTTGATAAAAAAAAAGTGTGGACATGTTTCATAAAAGAGAGAATCTACAGACAAGAAATTGATAAAACTCTAATACTAGGATAACAAGGCTTTAAAACTAATCATTGGTAGTTAAATGAGTATGATACATGTCATAATTTAGACTTGCATTAAACCCTTAGTAAGGAAAACACTCCCTTTTATTAGTTCAACAACTAACAAAATAAATGAAATGAAGGAAAATGCAATAAAATCCTTCAAGGGAGGATTGAAGAATTAGTGATTTAAATTGAGTTGAAAACCTCACTAAGCATGAATGTGGTTTAGGTGGAAATTATAGATAGAGTGGTGAAGGAGAAAACAAACCTTACAATACATATATGAATAAACACCATATGCATAGAGGCAACAAAACAAAAAAAACACATAACAAGATGTCACAACAATATGAAAGGTGGATCAACATAGTATGTATTATCTTCTTTGTCAAAACTAGGAGTTGATGTTTCACAGCAGTATGCATAGTACCCCAATAGATGTCCACAAAGAATTCTTCAAATGAAACACCAAAGGATATCAGATTTTGGTCAAAGCATACTTACATCTAAACCTTGCACATGCATAGTACGCCAATAGATGTCCACAAAGAATTCTTCAAATGAAACACCAAAGGATATCAGATTTTGGTCAAAGCATACTTACATCTAAAACTTGCACAACATAGAGATGGGTATTGTTTTAAGATAGCAGAAATGGACCCTTCAAAATAATAGGATCCAATTGAAACTCTTTTGAATAAAAATAATTATTAATGACATTTTATGGTGATGAATTTGAAGAAATTTGTCACTAAGAAAGGTTTGGAAGATGTAGCTTACCTCTCATTTATGTTCTCAAATATTGACAAATGTGAGCTGCATATATTTTTTTTTATGTGTAAAACCACAATTAAGTTACTTTTTCCAAGGAATACATTTCAAGGTGGTGTGAATGGATTCACATATAATGAATGTTGGGGAGTTGTTTTTCCTAAAGATTAACATTAAACCACTTTTTTTGTAAAACCACAATGAAGTTATTCTTTCCGAGGAAGAAATTTCAAGGTGGTGTGAATGGCCCAACATATAATGAATGTTGGGGAGTTGTTTTTCCTAAAGATTAACATTAAACCACTAGTATCCTAGTATCACATCATAGTTTGTCCTGTAGTGTTTTCACCCAAACATGAGGTTGATTGAAGTCTGCCACAAAGGAGTATGATGCTTCTGAGTTCAACCTTGATCTCTAAAGGCATAATCTGTTAGAAATTACTTAAAATGAAGCCACATGACAGTCAAATTAGTGCCCTGTATTTTTTCCTTCCAGATTGAATACATTATGGCCACTTGAAGCTTGAATATGCTACTTTTTTATGATACAAATATTAATAATTTTATTAAAAACCTTGTAAGTGTGAATCTTCAACACAAGCAAGTGGTATTTACAATTAATGGATGAAACAAGAATAGACGAGAGTTTGAGTCACTCAAGTGTTTTAAAAGTTAACATTAGTTTTTTTATTGGAGGTCAGATGTACCACAATATTTAAAAAGTACCATAATATTTAAAAAGAAAATTTAAGGAAAAAAAATTAAATAATATTAGTACCCCATTTCTAACCATAACAACTAGACATGTTCCACATAGATAATAATTATGCAATTGTCAGTTTTCTTCATGGATTTAATAAATTTTTGAATGTGGAAGTTTAGTATTGACAAATTCATGTAGGTTTTTCATTTCTAAATAGTTGGATTGTAATATTTAATTTTCGAATGATCCAAATATAATTTTCAATCTGGGAATCTGGTATTGCATTATAGATGAAGTCATTTTGACACTAAGCAATAATTGTTTTTATGGGTCGATTTGGAAGGATTAGCGATGGTTTTATGGGATGTCATTTATGGATCATCACTTAAAGAGTCTTTTTGATAAAGAGAGACCAAATTGATCAATATCCTCTCACCTTAATCAGAAATGGAATGCTCATGATCATAGAATGTAGTGGATTCAAATATGTCAAGGTGTTTACTTGTCATCCTCATCTTTCAGATTCGAGTTCTTGGGTACTTGGTCCTTCAAAATAGTCTAGAAATTAAGGGCCATCTTAATAAAAAATGGTTGTTGTGAAGTTTGTCACAAGCCAAAAACAGTTAATCATGTGATGTGGAATTCCAAGGTTTTTAGAAGGTTTCGGGACTTTAATTACATGAGAATGCAATGTCATTTTGTTTCTCCCCTTCACTGGAATTTTTTTTTTTTTGAGAAAAAATGGATGGTACTGCAAACTAGTTAAAGTGTGTGCATCTGTGATCCAAATTATCTGACAATCCTTTTCTTGGAATCGTATTGTCTTGTAACTTTTCAAAATGAAAATAATTTGTTCAATCTGGGAGAAATTTTTCTCTCCTCATAATGTTTTGGATGATAGTGACAATGTAGAGTAGATCTATGAAGAACTCCACAATAGCAAAGGAGATATGCTCCCAAATTACAATAATAACCAACAATCAAAGATAGTACAAAAATCCAGGGTATTTGATTGTGTGGAATATGTTGATTTTACCAAGTATGTTGTGAGTACAATGAGAAATGATCCATTTCACGATTCGATGGAATTAGTTCTAAGAAKAAGTGAAGGACCATTTGGACAAGTGCAACATCGTCTTTCAGAGATGCAGGGTTTCAATATTCTTCGTTGCTTATCAAAAGCAGAGTGACTAGACAACCAACATGTCTCTGGATGTTGCTTACAAATATCCATGTTTTGATTTATAATGAAATAGAAGGGAAGAATTATTGTCCTTCAAAGGATGATCAAATGGTTGCATTGGATATATAATTACACTTGAACCTTTATCTCTATGTTACTTAGGGTAAATTGGGTTTGCTTTTGGAATAAATTCATTTATTGAACATCATGTTATCATTGCATGTTTTTATCTATTGTATGAAATATTTTTATTTGCAAATAAGTGGTGGTATAGAATAGTGTTTTACATGTGCAAGGATTTTCCAATCATAGCCATCAATAAAAGGCATATGCAAGAGGATATTCGTTCTTGTTCTACTATCTCAGATATTACTGGAATCTCAACATTATGCGAGGGAGTGCTTTCCCCTAGTAGAGACATTGTTAACACTGGGATTTTCCCCAAAGTTTTGACAATGTTGTCCCAAATCCATTCAAGATGCAATGGCATAAATGAAGGGGTAGTGAGTGTAACAGTTGTTTTGGTGTTGAAGAAGAAGAAGGTGACACTGGAATAGTTGGTGGGATTGACATTTTATAGAAAAGATAAATAGAATCTTGATGGCCTACTCATTCCAAATTTGGTTCATTTTGTTGAGAATTAAAAAGTTGAGCTCATCACATTTGAAAGTCATAATCATGCCACTAGAACATTGTAGCAATTTGAAAAGTTTTCAAGGCAACAATGGTTATTGTTGATATTCATTATGAATATGATCTTGAAGACTTTTGATCATTAACAAGGTTTCTTTGTCTAAACTAGGAGTTGATGCTTTCCAGTGATATGAATAGTACACCAATAGAAGTCCACAAAAATTGCTTCAAATGAAAAATTGAAGGCTATTTGAGGTTTTTTATCATATTTTAGTCATCTAATGGTTGTTATCATATTCTAGTCAAAGCATACTTACATCTAAAACTTACACTCTATTTTGGCACACATGGAGATGGGTATTGTTTTAAAACAATAGAAATGGACACTTCAAAACATTAGGATCCAATAGGAATTATTTTGAACAACAATAATTATTAATGACATTTTACAATGATGAGTTCAAAGAATTCAGTCACTAAGAAGGGTTTAGAACATGTAGCATTACCTCTCATTTATGTTCTCAAATACTGACAAATGTGAGTTGTAGATTTTTTCCATGTAAAACCTCAACACGTTACTCTTTCCAAGGAAGAAATTTCATGGTGGTGTGAATGTGTTTACATATAACTGTTGGTATCACATCATAGTTTGTCCTGTAGATTTTTCACCCAAGTGTGAGGTTGACTGAAGTATGATAAATGTAGTACATTGCTTCTGAGTTCATCCTTGATCTTTAAAGGCATAATTTGTTAAACATTACTTAGAATAAAGCTATAAGATAGTTAAATCAGTGCCCTATATTTGTTCCTTAAGCCTCAAAATCAACACTTGCTTGCATGAGATGATAAGGGAATGGTCCAGTGCCATAAGATGTCCATTGTTGTTTACATTTGGATCAAGACTTGTCAAACTAAAGATAGGACAACTGACCTCTTTTGGCATTGGTTTGGAGTTGTCTTTTGTCTATGGTTTGGATCCGACCTGTGTACATGTTCTTAAGGCCAATATATACTTGTTTCAAGAATAGTTAGTATAAAATATAAATACAAAGAGATGGAGAATTATTACAGTCATCCTCCTTCGAGCATCTTTCATAGTCATACTTAATGCCTAGTATAGGGGGTAAACATAATTAATGCAGGTGTTTTTACCTACCAACAACAACGTTGTTAGTATTTTAAATCGATGTTGTAGATCTATTTAAAACCAAATGTTCATTATCTTGTTTTAAAAAGAAATATTGGGTGCATTCTCTAATGATATTTTCATTCATTTAAATCTCTAAAAACCCATTGAAAAGAAAAAAGAAATATTTAAAGAAGCAAAAGAGAAACCCCAAATGGACATGGATTCTAGAATGCAATTGAGGATTTCATAATTTTTTCTGGTCGTACCTCTAAAAACCTCTGAAAAATGGGTTTTGGGGCACTCTTCCAATCCACTTTTGGAAGTCCTTGTAAGCAAATCCCACTTCTACTAGAGCATTTATCCAATTGTTGATATAGAATGAAATGAGATTTAAGTTTTGTAGAGGAATTGTCTTTCAACTTCGCATTTAGATCACCTTAACATAAAATGGGGTCAAATGAATGCATAAAATCCGATTTACCGAATTCTACCAAATGGGGAGGACGAAATTGCTTCCAAAAATCCTCATACCTAAAAATCGGGGCGAATGGAAGGTTGTAGCCCAAATTTTAGTGAGAGAAAATTATTTTTTTCCTTCTTCGTGGTAAATAAACCATGGGCTAACCCTTTACACGCAATTTTTTTAAAAATAAATAGGGGGTTAATAATAAATCTTTTTAAAAACCACTACAATACAAAAAATTCGCCCAATAAAAATTTGGAGGCCCTTTAATTTCTCCCATGAGCGAAATTTCGGCCCTAAATTCATTTATGCTCTGCCTGCATTTTAGAACCCTGGTGTAGTTCGTAGAGGGTTTTTCCCGCTATAGCAGATGAAGACGTCATCAAGGCCACCTTTAAGACAAGGTACAATCATTACGAGTTCACAGTGGTGCCATTCGGGAATATCAAATGGACCAACTGTTTTTATGTGCTTAATGAATGGTGTTTTCCGGGAATATTTAGACAAGTTTGTCATTGTTTTTCTGGATGAAATTATTGTATATTCCAAGTCGAAATAAGAGTATGAGCATCATTTGAGGATGGTTTTGAAAGTGCTAAGAGAACATCAGTTGTATGCCAAATTGAGCAAGTTCTCATTTTATCAAAACCAAATTCACTATTTGCGGCATATCATATATGAAGAATGGATAGCAGTGGACCCTGAAAAGGTTGAGACCATTAAAGGGTGGAAAACACCTAAGAATGTGATAGAAGTCAGATCCTTCATGGGTCTATCTCGCTACTACAAAAGGTTCATTGCAGGTTTTCGAGAATAGCTCACCCCATCACTTCCTTGCAAAGGAAGGGGAAGAAGTTTCAATGGATACAAGAATCTGAAAAGAGCTTCTAACAATTGAAGCAACTGTTAACCAATGCTCCAATTTTGAAGATTGCATATCCAAATGAACATTTCATGGTTTGCACAAATGCATGCAAAGAAGGACTTGGTGGAGTCCTTAGTCAGAACAGATTTGTGATATGTTTCGAGTCCATAAAATTGAAAGAGCATGAAAGGCTCTATGGCACTCA